>CM060966.1:59139021-59389021 GCA_030765045.1 Tenodera sinensis | reverse complement strand
CGTTGGAGATGGCGCGTGTCTGCTGGGGGTGTCAGGACGAAGAAGGATCGTGGCTTTCTCATAGCAAAAGCTTCCAGACCCTTGGGCGAATTCAGATGAAGTCCCCAGATGAAAATCTCCGATCAGAATCCCACGATATAAGATTTATGTCATCTTATGTAGGTTATTATCACCTGATCAAGATGGCGATACTTATGCCAAATAAGGTAAGGCAACGCCCGACGCTTTGTTTGAATCAACCAATCAGGAATGAGAGTTCCAATGTTCTAGAATTTCCTGTGGTGACTTGCATAAGTCAGGGTGCAGCTCAAATACCGTGCAAACTGTCACGTAGATTACCGGAAGCTGATGTCTTGGTAAACCCATTGGGTTTTACAGGAAGTGGTACCCCTGAATGTTCCGGTTGCACCCTGCATGTGATTATTAGCCATCAGCCGAGAATGAGAAGGTTATGTAAGTTAGAAAATATACGAGTTAATCTGAATTAAAGAAATAGTTTCTCATAATAAGATTCCGAAGAATAATATGTTTCTCTACATCCCTCAACAGTTCTCGCAACAATATGGGCGCACGTTGCTCGTGGACACTTTGCACCATAGTTGTCTTCCTCCTGGAGTCACTTGCTTCTTAAACTACGGTGAAATATGAGGATTAGAGCGTAGGTTATCACGTTCTTAATCTTCAACCTGGGCTTGTGCAATAGCTTCATAATCAATTGGTACTATTTCTTCAATTCTTCATAGATGGTCTGCCACTACATTTTTTTTCAGGTACATGTCGGATATCTGTGCTGAACTGAGAAATGTCCTGAAGATATCTTAGTTGTATCGGTGTTGCCATTTCATTCTTCTGCTTAAATGCAAATGTAAGTGGTGCATGGTCGGTGTAAATAATAAAGTTTAGAGCCAAGAGCCAAATCAGGCGGCTCGGGTTTACCCGGGCGGGATGTATACCCACGGTACCTATCCATTTAGTATGGATTTACCCGTGAGGTATGTTTGATGTAGTAAATTTACACAAGCTATTTGTCAATGTCAGCCAATGGTGATGAATGGTAACTCTCTTGCTATAGACTTGGGATATGAGTGCGAGTTAGAATGTCTACCCATCCTGGTGTACCCAGTGCCCGTCTCTGCACACTTAGCAGGTCAACTTGTGTAACCAGCAAATCAAGCAGTGTCAAATAGCGAGGAACCGAATACAGTGGAATGTTTGGTGTAATGAGGAAGCAGCGAAGCTAATTAACCCAAGACATCCTTGGGTAAGCGATAGCTTTTGCGCCTCCTGGGAAGGTGGTGATTATATTGATCCAGGGTATTTACCAGCTGGTTAGGGTGTGGCGTAAGTTTAGCATACATTGAGCGGGCTCTTTCACGCACAACATCCACAGTGTATGGAATGCCAGAATGAGTATGGAGGATAGGGGAAGAAAATCTACGGTCAGTATCGTAGATCATCCTAAGAGCCCTGTTCTGCACGACTTGCAGTCTGCGGATGGTGGTTTGAGTCACGAATCCCCATGCCTTGCATCTATACAGGATCAGGGGAGGGATGATCGCACGATACAAGCGTAATTTGAGACGTGTAGGCATTGTGGATCTTAAGATGGGATACAGGTTTCCTAGAGCTCCGTGGCCCTAGGCAGCTTTAGCTGTGACATGCTTGGTGAAGCTAAATGCTCGGTCGAGTTGTACACCAAGGTACTTGGCAGTGTTGACCCAAGGGATTCTCCTGTGACCAAGTGTCAGGTCCCTATGTGGCCTACAGGTACGAATTTTACGTATCAGAAGAGCTGAGCTTTTCTGTGGACTGATGGCCATCCTCCGCTTTTCACTCCATCTGTCGATGGCGTCGAGGTGTCTTTGTAATGGGGGAAGGCAGTAACGTAGATTTTTGTTACGGGCCAGTATGAGGACATCATCGGCATACTGGCACGTAACAGTGCTGGGTTCAACGGGGAGGTCAGACATGTATGCAGTAAAGAGCAGTGGCGACATAACACTGCCTTCCGGGACTCCAGCCGCTATTGGTCTGATAGTTGATAACCTGCCCTCCACTCGCACCCTGAAAGTGCGGTCCAGAAGGAAGCTGGAAATGAGGGACAGGTAGGGGGAGGGGAGATTTGCATCTCTGAGTTTGTACAGTAAGCCCTGCTGCAATGTTGTTGCAAAGGCCGTATCCACATCCAGAAGCACCGCGACAGTTTTGAAGTTTTCTTGGAATCCCAGGGCAGCCTTCTCAACAAGACGCAGGAGCTGTAAGGTAGTGGAATGACCTTGACGGAATCCAAACTGATGATCCGGAATGAGCTGCCTTTCCTCAAATAGAGGAGTTAAGCGGGACAGAAGAAGTTTTTCAAAATTTTTGGAAATGATTGGGAGTAGACTAATAGATCGGTAACTTGATGGAAACATGGGATCCTTGCCTGGTTTTAATATGCAAGTCATCCTCGCTTCCTTCCAAGCAGTAGGGAAGTGTCGAAGATGCAGGCAAGCATTGTAAATCCTCGTCAAGTGGATAATGGCTTTGCGAGGTAGGTGTTGTAACACATGTGCCGTAACACCATCATATCCAGGGGATTTGTTGGCTTTGAGACACCAATTTGCGAGGAAACTTGCCTTGAGGTGACAATTGATATGCGAGTCACCTCGTGTGGTGGCGGTGGGTCCTCATAGAGGTAATCCACCGTTGCCTCAACTAGTTCAGAAAAATCCTCGTCTTCTATGTCCTCTCGGGGCTCAAATTGGGACTCTAAATGGCCCGCGAAGTCAGTGGCTTTCTCTTGCGGTTCGAAAGATATTCTCCCGCGAGTGCCATGTATAGGATGCTGGTATAGCGTTTTGTCCCTTCTCAGGGACAATTAATTATCCGCCATGGCTTCTTTTCTGAGAGGTTAACGTTCCTCATGGTGTTTTCCCAGGCCTCTTTGCGATGTGCGCGTAAGAGGCGACTAGCCAGGGTCTTAAATCGCAGATAAATAGCCTGCAGCCTGGGATGGCGGAAACGCTGCCAAAGCTTCCGAACTTAGCTCTTAGCAACAGTCGGACTTCATTTGGGATGGTTGTGGGGTTAGTAGTGTTGCAAGGAATGCGGTAAGTGTGCCCTCGTATCACATTTGATATTTGTCGGGAGAATGCAGTGGCCGCTAATTCTAACGAACTAGTTGTTCGTTCATTAGTACTACAGTTGATTTGATTCCAGGATGTGCTAAATGATGCAGTTAAAGAGAGAACTGCTTACGAAATTCTTTTCGAATATAAGGCCTTATGTTATTGGTTGATACATCACACCATAATGTTTTTCCAGATGGTAATGAATAACTTTTGAACTTTAAATTGGAATTTTCTTCTTGAAGTTGTTTCAGTTCCTTGTCTTGTTGTTGGCCGTCAGCAACTGCATCATAATCGATGACAGAGACGGACTCTAAACGTGACAAGTTGTCTGCAACTATGTTGTCGTTGCCACTAATGTGATAAATGTTTGTTGTAAATTGAGAAATATATTGTAAATGCCGCAGTTGTCGTGGGGATGCTTTCTCATTTTTTTGCTTGAATGCAAACATAAGTGGTTTATGATCCGCATATATCATAAAATATTTTCTTTCCAGAATATGCTTTAATTGTTTGACAAAGAGGTAGATTCCTAACAATTTTCTATCATAGGCGCTGTACACTTTCTGTGCCGTGTTTAGTTTCTTTGAATAGAAGGCGATGGGTTTCCATCCATTTTCTTCATATTGTTGTAGAACACTTCCAACTGCAAAGTCACTTGCATCTACCACTAATGCTAATTGAAATGTTGGATCTGGAAATGTTAATATTGCTGCATTAGCTAAGTCTTGTTTACATTTCTCAAATTGTTGAATAGTATCAGGAGTCCATTCAATTCTTCGTTTATTCTTCCTTTTTACGCCTTTCAGGTGGTCCTGTAATATAGCCTGAGTTTCTGCTGCATTTAAGGTACCATCGATAGAAATTAACAGTGCCTAAGAAGAAACGAAGATCATGAATTGTTTCTGGTAGCTTGTAGTCAAGATTTACTTTCACTTTATCTGGTAGAGGTCTGAAACCTTCACTGGTGATTAAATGTCCTAAAAATTCCAGTTGTTCTACACCAAATACTGATTTAGAGACGTTTAAGTGGAGTCGAAATTTATTAAGTCTTTCAAAGACCATCTTGAGATGTTCACGATGTATTTCATTAGATTCTGAAGCAATCAGACAATCATCAATATTTGGAAAGACAAAGTCTAATCCTCTAAATACTTCATTAATGAAGAGTTGGAAACTGCTTGGTGCATCTCTAAGTCCAAATGGCAGTACGTTAAATCCATACAAACCAAACGGAGTTATTATTGCTGTTTTTGGCTTATCATCTTCGGCTCCTGGAAGTATGCCTTGAAGAGATCAATTTTACTAAATACCTTTTTTCATCTTTATATATGATGAAAATGTTCAATCCGAGGTATTGGGTGTGGATCAGGGATAGTTTGAGGCATTCAGCCGTTTATAGTCACCACATAGTCGGAAAGTTCCATCTTTCCTTGGGACTATATGTACGGGACTAGCCCATTGAGATTTTGATGGCCGAATAATTCCATTATCTTGCATGAACTGGAATTCCTGTTTGGCAATGTGAGGGAGGCTTCTGAGGATCCAGCTGTCTGCAATGTGTTGGTGTTCGTTCTGTTGGAATGAAATGCTGAATACCATTCTCAGTTTTTGTAGGTACTAATTGAGGTTTGGTTAAATTTGGGTAATGGGATAATAAATCAGCAAATTTTTTAGTTTTTGACATAGTACTAATTATATTATTAGCTGTAACAGCTGTTATTTCACCCTTGATGCAGAGTTTTGTTTCACCATCCATTGTGTCTTTCATTTAGGTCAATTAATAAATTGAATTTTTTAAGAAAATGAGCTCCTATAATGCCCTTGCTAGTTTTTGCTACTAGTACCTGTGCGACCGAGCTTCGATCGGCGTTTTTCGCTTATGTTTTTGTGAAATACATTTTTTTTTTTTTTTTTTTTTTTTTTTTTTTTGTGGGAGACGATACTTACGTAGACTTGAAAGGCAAAAATTATTCAAATACATACAAATATTTCATAAACACCATCATTTCAGCTGAAAAACGTCTACTACTGAACGCAGGCCTGCCCCATAGATATCCACCTAGTTTGAGGCTTTCGTCCAGCATTTGTTCCATTATGGAGTTCAGTTTGACTCCAGGGCGTTAACACCTTGGCCAAGGTCCTTCAAATTTCCGTCGAGTTCTTCCATAGCTTCCTTAACCCCGGCCAGTCGCTCGTTAGTATTCTCGAATAGATCTATCTTCATATTGGACATTCCCGCCTTCATCTTTTCCGTTTCAGAGTTTACATTTTCAATTTGGCTTCCAGTTTTGCTTCCAATTTGTCCATTTTTGTTCCCATATTTTCTATTCCGTAGTCTACATTTTTACAATTGCGCTTTCATATTTGTTTCCTCTGTCGCATTCCGGAATTCATTTCATTTCCCATTATGTTCATCTTGGCTGACATTTGTTTCATCCACTGTTCCATATCGTGCTTTTCATCGCACTCCTGACTCCAATCGTGATTACTTTACCTTTTTAACTATTTCTTTATTCTTTACTAAAACACCGGAACGACACTAAGCGAAGGCACTATTGAAGAATAAAGACTATAGAAAGAAACCCTGGTTGATAAAGTCATGTGAATGTACTGCGCATTTATGTTTCAAACACATAGAAAATTCTATGAATTGTTTGTAATTGTTAGCGGAAGCGGGAGTAGTGAAAGAAATGTGATTGTGTTTTACTAAAGAAAAATGAGAGAAAAAAGTGTGAATATCATATGCTGCACTTATATTTTAAATATATGGAAAAATGTATGGACTGTTTGTAGAAAAGGGAGTAGTATGTTAGGTAAAAGCAATTGGAGTAAGGAAAACCATGTGAACGTAATACTGTGCGTGGTAAAATGGATTCCCTAAAAACCTTAGACATGAAAATACTTAGATACGTCTATTTTCATGACAATCGGTCAAACGGCTTTGGAGTTTACTCACTCTTCAACATACGATATGTATAGGCGTTGGTATGTATGAAGTTGATAAACGATAGGAATGACATGTAAATTGTTACGTAAAACAAAAGTGAATACAGGAAATAGTATGAATGGAATACGTTGTATTTCTGTTTCAAACATATAGCAAGTTGTATGAATTGTATGTTGAAGGGCGAGTAGCGAAGGAAGACAGATAGTGTCTCGTAAAGGAAGAATTAGTAGAGGAAATCGTGTGAATGTAATATGTTGCATTTATATTTCAATCACAGAAAATTATATGAATTGTATGTTGAAGGGCAAACAGGGGATACATGAGTGTGCTACGTAAAAAAGGCGAGTAGAAAACCATTTGGAAGTAATATATTGTGTAGTAAAATTGTTACCATAAAACTTTCTCCATGAAAAAATACATATCGTGCCGAATTTTGCCGTGATCGGTTAAGCGTTTTCCAGATTAACAGTTACATATATACAAACATCCATTTTGTATATATAGATGATACGAATTGTTTGTGGAAGAGAGAGAAGAGAAAGAGATGTGAATGTGTTACCTAAAAGTGAGAGGAGAAAACAGTGTGAATGTAAAAGCAGTTCTATTTCAAACACACAGAACACAGACTTATTTTAAAAGCGAGGATACAAAATGTTTGTGTGTGTGTGTGTTTGTGTGTGTGTGTGTGTTTGTGTGTGTGTGTGTGTGTGTGTGTGTGTGTGTGTGTGTGTGTGTGTGTGTGTGTGTGTGTGTGTGTGTGTGTGTAAAATAGCGTTTTTATGGGAAAATTGTTCATAAAAGAGTGAGTAGAGAAAGACATGTGAATGTGTTACCTAAAAGTACTTAACTAGAGAAACCATTGTGAATGTGATGCGCAGCATTTCTATTTCAAACTTGCAGTAAATTGTATGACTCCTTTGTAGAAGAGTGAGCAGAGAAAGAGAAGTGAATATGTTACCTAAAAGTGAGTAGAGAAAACACTGTGAATGTAATTTGCATCATTTCTATTTGAAACATACAGAAAATTGTATGACTTATTTCTTGAAGAGTGAGTAGAGAAACAGTTATGAAT
Source organism: Tenodera sinensis (assembly GCA_030765045.1). Taxonomy (NCBI): domain Eukaryota; kingdom Metazoa; phylum Arthropoda; class Insecta; order Mantodea; family Mantidae; genus Tenodera; species Tenodera sinensis. The sequence goes on along the minus strand of CM060966.1, from coordinate 59,381,889 downwards.
GTGTTACCCAAAAGCAAGTAGAGAAAACAGTGTGATATGTAGCATTTCTAGTACAAACATACGGAAGATTGTATGACTTCTTTGTAGAAGAGTGAGTACAGAAACTTGTGAATGTGTTACCTAAAGGTGAGAAGAGAAAACAGTGTGAATGTAATAGCATTTTTATTTCAAACATACTCAACATGGTATGACTTACTTAAAAATTGTGAATAAAAATTATTTTTGGTGTAAAATCACGTTTTTTATGGAAAATTGTTTATAGAACAGTGAGTAGAGAAACAGATGTGAATGTGTTACCTAAAAGTGAGTAGAGAAAACACTGTGAATGTAATATGCAGCATTTCTATTTCAAACACAGAACATTGTATGACTTATTTCTAGAAGAGTGAGTAGAGAGACAGTTATGAATGTGTTACCCAAAAGTAAGTGTAGAAAACACTGTGAATGTAATACGTAGCATTTCTGTTTCAAACTTGCACGAAATTGCGTGACTTCCTTGTAGAAGAGTGAGTAGAGAAACAGATGTGAATGTATTACCAAAAAGTGATAGGAGAAAACAGTGTGAATGTTATACCTAGGGCTAGGAAGTTCATGCTTTTGCATGTTCTTTCATAGGGGTTAAAAACGTATACTTTTACATTATGTGCACGAATTATGGAGTTTTCAGTTATTTGCACATGATTTTATGGTGCATATAACTGCATATTTTCTTGATTTTTTATAAATGCATATTATTTCAATATTCTAGCCCCTATATTGCATATTTTAATGATTTTTATGATTTTTATTATTTTTTTCTATGTGTATAATACTTTTCATATTGGTAGTATTGCACATGTTGATGCCACTCGCGAGGTGAGTCATGTTGTCATGCAGTGAACCCCCTGTTTCCATTGCTTCATTATGTGTTTGTGTGTAGAGAATAATCAGTGCGTTATCTGAGAGGTTTACATTAACAAAGATAAAGTGCAGGTCAATATTTTGAGCAGCACGATTATCACAACACTTCCCTGCTCTCCAATAGTTGTGCCATGGTCTTCAAACATAAGTGTTGTGGACCGGTTCCCACATTATTAAATTAGGCGTGTAAAATGTTAAAAAGCTCTTCAAATGCCGAAAATAAAACCAACTTCGAATGCTAGATTAATTAAATTACAGAACGAGTTTTGGAGTGATTTAATATCTACAGATAATAGGGTACTGTATTGTGGAGCGTGTGAGAAAAATAATAGGGGGTGAGAAAAGATTTCAAATAGTTCAGCAAATAAACAGGAGATATACAAATTGATTCGTCGACTAGAGGTGCTTCGCAAGCAGAAATCTTCTCTTTTATGTTCATTGACTTACCTTTTGCGCTGCCGTGACTCAGGAGTCATTCCAAAATTCCTCCGACAAAAGCGGCATTTTCAAACAGCTAGCGCTAATCGCATCTACAACCACTCCGAGCACGCCCTGCTTCGGGAACGTATTCACCAGATTAGACGTGAACTTGCTTACAACAATGGTCAACTTCTTGCCTTGCATCTTCGGCTCAGCAATTCTCTTCACGAATCTCATTGGGATAACATAGATAGAATTACATATAGTTGCATGATTTACAACCAGAACAGCACCACCACGCGCCATATGAAGAAGTTTGAACGTCTTTCGACTGCCAACATACGACCTACTCCACCGGATACAAGTCGTACCGTTGTGAATTTGTCGGATCATCAATTGTCACCAGCCGATACTTCCCTGCTTTCCAAAGGACCCAACTACGCAGTGGCCCCTCCGACTATACCAGTTGAGGACATAGTTGCTAACATCGAGTCAGGGATACGAGGCCTTCCGAGAACAACAGCTGATGAGATACGTCGGGAGTCTGCTAGGATTCTTCAATGTGCCAAAGCTCCACCTAATAATTTAACTCGTGAAGAGAGAACCGCAATCAAAAAGCTTAACACCAACAAGGACATCATTGTCTGCTCTGCGGACAAGGGGAGTGTAACGGTAATTATGAACCAACGTGACTACCAACAGAAAATCTTGGATCTTCTGAAACCAGAAACATATCGCAAAATTCAACGAGATCCCACAGCACGTATTCTTTGGAAAACGAACCTGCTTATTAAGAGCTCTTCCCAACAGAAGACAAACGCCGAATCACCAGATCTGAAGCACAGCCTCCTTGTCTCTACGGCTTACCCAAAATCCACAAACCGGAAATACCACTGAGGCCCATTGTCAGCGCTATTGGATCTCCTACCTACGCCTTAGCTAAATACTTAACCGGTTTATTACCACCACATTTTGGCACGACGCATTCTTTCATCAAGAATTCATTCAGAAGCTTCAAAGTGTAACCATACTACCTCAACATCTACTGGTCAGCTTCGACGTTACATCACTTTTCACCATGGTTCCTGTTGACGAAGCCCTTGAGCAGTTGAAACCCATCTTCTCCGGTGATATACTTGCACTCTTCCACCATGTGCTGTCCACGACTTATTTCCAGTGGAACCAGTCCTTCTACGAACAGCTAGATGGTGTCGCTATGGGCAGTCCCCTGAGTCCTGTGGTTGCTAATTTTTACATGGAACATTTTGAAACCTTAGCCCTAGAAACGGCCGCACAAAAACCATTGGTTTGGTTCCGGTATGTAGACGACACCTTCGTCATATGGCCCCACGGAGAGAACGCCCTTCAGGACTTCCTTCAACATCTAAACAGCATCAATTAACGCATTCAGTTCACGATGGAAAAAGAAAAGGATGGACAACTAGCGTTTCTGGACGTCTTGGTTAGCAAGAAGGCCGACGGGACACTTGGACACACGGTCTACCGCAAGCCTACCCATACTGACCGGTACTTAAACAAACATTCCAATCATCATCCCAGACAGAAGCGTGCAATGATCAAGACGCTTGCAACCCGTGCTTCCCGCATCTGTGAGCCGCACTTCTTAAAACAAGAACTTGGGCACTTAGAACAAGCATTACTTTCCAATGGCTATTCAATCCAAGAAGTAAGAAGAGCTTGCCGGCCTCCTAAGACTCAACCTGTCATCCGGAATCCAGATCAGCCCGAAAGTAAGGGCATTGTGTTCCTACCATACTTAAAAAATGTCACCGACCGAATTGATCGCATATTACAGCGACATAACGTCAAGACGATCTTTAAACCCACCAATCAGTTAAGCAGTTTACTACGATCACCCAAGGATCCTCGAGAAGCTTTGTCATCGGCTGGAGTATACAGTATTCCTTGTGGTTGTGGCTCAGTTTACATTGGAACTACTCAGCGCAGTGTTAAGACCAGACTCACGGAACACAAAAGAAGCTGCCGCCTGGGCCAAACTGATAAGTCTGCGGTCGCTGAACATGCCATCAATGCAGTCGGTGAACACAGTATTAAGTTCCAGGATACGCGCATCCTTGCATCTACCATACATTACCATGCCCGACTACAGCGAGAGGCTATTGAAATTTACAAGCACCCTAACAACTTTAATAAGAAGGAGGAGACCTTAAGATTAAACAGCACCTGGCATCCGGTCATAGAACATCATAAGAAGCAGGAAAGCAAGGTAAGCCAATCAGAAGAGACCAGCAGCATAAGAGAGATAGAACTCCCTCCACCAGCTCATACGGACTGCTCATAAACTTTCTCCATCATTTAAAGCAAACACCGTACATCAATACACAAACACAACACCCATAGACACACACATAGCAAAACAATTCATAAAATACATACACAACGCACACACAAGAAGCTACAGAAGAACACTCATAAACACTGCACAAAAGATGAAGACCATACAAGAAACACCAACAGACAAAAACCCTCCCCTTATTACACTCATACATGTATACGATAAATATCAAGAACAAGAAGAACAGAAATTACGAGACCACCTACAACACTTTCAAAACATTTAGACACACAATAATAACAAAAACACACTAAAAACCCCTAACATACAAAAATACACTATACATACAAAAAATACCAATGAGCCATGCAGCAACATCAAATAAAATAAAAACAAGCAACAAAACCTAGGATCTTCCTTAGGCAGAAGCACAAGAACGGAGCCATGGATGCGGAACACGGAAACTGACACAGATATACAAAATACACAAATTACAACACACTACACTACACAATGTCAACAAAATCACAACTAACACAAATACGCACCAAAGCCGAGGGAAATCCCAACCCGAAAACGAAACAAATACCACACTAGGCTGAAGAGGGATTTCCCTAAACAGCCCGGGCATGTTGTAAACCATTCCTAGACTAGACTACCAGATGGCAGGCTGAGAACAGCCCGAGGTGTGTCATTCGTGTACCTGCCCTTTTAGGGCTTAACCACTGTATGACGGGATTAGGATGTTATAGGATGGCTGGTGAAGAATGAGGATTGAGGGTTGTTAGGAGGTAGCATATATTTATGCTCCTCATCGGTTGTTAATTTCAGCATGCAACTACCGTTGGGCACTGCTGATGGGTGGTCCAAATATGGATATTTGACGAAACATTTTGGACTTCCAAACTACTCTTGGAAGGAGCTCAGAACCAGAACCAGAACCGTAATCAGGTCGTACAGGTTCTCAGTGTCTTTTCGCACAGCACCTAGCCGCTAATGCGACTTTATCTGTGCGATATGGGAGGTTGTCCGTGTATTGTCGTGCGTTTTTGTTCTGGGCAAAGGTTTCTTTCTGTATACCTAATTCAGGATACAGAAAGGGGGCAGGAATAGGTGATGGGTAATGATGTGTTGGAGGATGGGAGTGGCATTACCCTTATCCAAGGACGTCCTTGGGTAAGCGGTAAGTTTTTTTTCCTTCTAGGTGCTCTGTGGTCATATTGACCTAATACCCGTACCAGCTGATTGGTGTGGGAGTTAATTTTCGAGTACATGGTTCGGGATCGCTCCTTTACCAAGTCCTCGATGTAGGGAAGTCCTGATTGGGTATGTAGGATATGAGACGGGAATCTACGTCCGCTATTGAAGATCATCCTTAGTGCCCTGTTCTGCACCGACTGTAGTTTGATGATGTGAGAAGGTGCAGTTGATCCCCAGGCTTCGCAGCCATAAAGGATCATGGGCGGAATGATGGCCCGGTAAATCCTTAATTTAAGGTGGTTGGGCATAGTAGATCTGAGGATAGGGTAGAGCTGTCTGAGCGCAGCGTGACCAACTTTGGCCTTTGCGCGGACGTGTGGGGCGTATCTTAGCCCGCGATCGAGGACAACGCCTAAATATTTGGCAGAGGTTACCCATGGGATATTTCTCCGCCTAACCCGAAGTGACCGATCCGGCCGCCAATTGCGAACTTTACCAAGGAGGAGAGCGGAGCTTTTCCCCGGACTAATAGCCATTCTCCACTTCTCACTCCAACGGTCGACGGCGTCGAGTTGTCGTTGAAGGGGAGGGAGGCAATATCTCACATTTTTATTCTGTGCCATGATGAGGACGTCGTCCGCATACTGGCATGTCGCAGTATGTTGTTCCGTGGGGAAATCGGACATGTAAGTTGCGAAGAGTAGCGGGGAGAGTACACTGCCCTCTGGGACTCTGGCCGCTATTTGTCTTTTGGTAGACAGTTTTCCTTCCACTTTCACTCTGAAAGTGCGGTCCTGAAGGAAACTGCTAAGTATAGTGAGATATGGTGGAAGGGTATTTGCCTGCTTAAGTTTGTACAGAAGACCTTGGTGCCAAGTAGTGGCGAAAGCCTTTTCCACATCCAGCAGCACCGCTACGGTCTTGATGTTTCCCTGGAAACCCAGGGATACCATCTCGGCCACAAGCAGCAACTGTATGGACGTGGAATGACCCCGACGAAAACCAAACTGATGATCCGGTAGGAGTTACCTCTCGTCAAACAGAGGTAATAGGCGGGTATGGAGCAACCGCTCAAAGACTTTTGAGACGATTGGAAGAATGCTGATGGAACGGTAGTTGTTAGGAAATACTGGGCTTTTGGTCGGCTTCAATATACATACCACCCTCGCTTCCTTCCAGAAAACCGGAAAGTAACGAAGACGGAGGCATGCATTGAAAATCCGAGTCAAACGAACCACAGCCTTTTTGGGTAGGTGCTGAAGCATGAGCGCCGTGACGCCGTCATGTCCAGGGGATTTATTTGGATTCAGACTTTGGATTTCAGAAATCACCGCTTTCGGGGTGATTATAGGGAGAAGGATCCTCTCATGTAGCCGCCGTGGTTCCTCATAGAGGTAATCCACGGTTGCATCCACGAGTTCGGTAAAGTCTTCGTCTTGCGGGTCCTCCCAGGGTTCGAACTGTACCTCAAGGTGGTCCGCGAACACAGTGGCTTTCTCGTCTGGCTCAAAAGCGAGTCTCCCACAAGTGCCGTGCAGAGGATGCTGGTATAAGGCCTTGTCTTTCCTCAAGGCCTTTATAATCCGCCAGGGTTTCTTTTCCTGAAGGTTTACAGTTTGCATTGTATTTTCCCAGGCTGATGTTCTATGCGCACGGAGCAGTCGCCTTACCAGGGATTTGATCCTCTGGTAGACTGCTCCTATCCTGGGATGGCGGAAACGCTGCCATAGCTTCCGAACAGTTGCCTTGGCTTTTATCAACTGTCGGAGTTCTATTGGTATGGTTCTAGGGTATGGGATGTTGGTGGGAATGCGGTGGGTGTGTGCGCGTACCGCATTTAGGATCTGATTGGAAAAGTCCGACGCTGCCTCTTCCAGCGCCTCGATATCATCGATGCGAGGTCGAGGGTCGACGGAACGGTTTAGTTCTAGGACTGCTGCATCCCAGTCGGTCTCAAATGTCCAGTCTGAGTTTAACAGAGCTGGCATGGCTACTGTGGAATCTACCACAACAGGGTCATGGTCAGAATCCAGCTCATTTACTGCCGAGAGGTCAAAATGTAATGGCATGTTCTTGGTGATCATGATGTCTAAGACGTCAGGCCTGCCGCGGGCCGGATGGAATGTAGGACCTCTCGGCCGGTGCGCGACGAGGTTTGGGTCTCCGCTGATGAGGCGGTAGAGCCCTCGCCCCCTCTGGCTGCTAATGCGACTGTGCCAGAGCCCATGCTTCGCGTGGAGATCTCCAGCGATGCAGACTACTGGGTGTAGGTTGAGGAGTGTGGTGTAATCTGCTTCATAGAAGCGATGATCTGGAGGGTCATAAGCCGCAATCAACAAAGTGTCCACACCACCAATGGCAAGCCTAATGGCAGTAGCTTCCACATGTTGAAGGACAGGAAGAGGGAAGGGAGTATGGGTGATGATGCTTTTGATGAAGATTGCTGTACCACCGCCCTGTCGGCCGACCCGATCAGACCGATGGGCGACGTAACTTGGCAGCGAGAAGTGTATACCAGCATGCAGGTGTGTCTCGGTCACCATGAAGATGTCGATCCCGTAGGACTGTACAAATTCTAGAATGCCTGGACGTTGTTCCCTGACGCCATTGGCATTCCAGAAAGCGGCTCGTAATGGTCTACGGACGACGCGGTAGGCCATTACTGGGAGGATCTAGGGAACAGCTGCTCTAGTGTTTGCAGCAGGATCTGGTGTTTTTGTAGGACGTCAACATTGGCGTCCGTTAGTGTCTGCATACACTTCCTCAAAATGGGAAGTGTCCGTTTGATCATATCCCCGAACCAGTTGGACAGAGTTCTGAATTCCTCGAGGTCTGCCGAGGATATGACACCTCCGAGTGGGGTCAATGGGGCCACCGGAGTGGTGCGTCCCGGTTGGGCACGTTGGGTTGGGGCCGGGGTGGGTACCTCGGCAGTGACGGTGACTGTGTCAGACGTAGTCATTTGCTCAAGAAGAGCTGACTGTTGTCTTTCAGTCTTTCTTTGCTTCCTCTCTCGCTTTTCGCGAGAGGGGCGGGGAGGTGGAGCTACAATCTCCTTTACACTAGTGTCTAGTGTAGTTTGCACAGTTTGTGCCTGTGCAGATGTGGTTTGTGCATGTTCCACTTGCTGCACAATTTGCTCAGCCTCTTTAAGGGCGACGGCAAAGCTCACCCCTGCACGGACTGGTGCCACATTTTTGACCGCGGCGGCGGCTGTCTATGATTTTTTGCTGCACTTCATACCCCTTGTAAACACTTACATGGGGTTTGTGGCAATTGGCACACTCTTTTTCCCCTTTGTCGCAATTTGCGACAAAGTGCTCCCCTGCACAGCGCAAGCATGCGAGCTTTCGTTCGCATGCTTGGCTGGAGTGCTGAAAGCCCATGCACCTACGGCATTGGGCTGGGCCATTTTGCCCATAGAAGCGCTCCACCTTGACCACTGTGTGGAACAAGGTGCGTACAGCGTCTATAGGTTGTACCTGTTGGTCCAGGACTTTGTCTACTACCACTAGGTATAGTGGCATAGGTACCTGTTTGGACCCCTCCTCGGTCCTAATGGTTTTTCTCAGCTACGCTGCAGCTGAGATTTTAATACCATGCTCCTCTAGGAGTGCCTGTGTAATTTCCTCTGGTGTACACTCAGAGGAGAGTCCCCTAATTATGCGTCTTTCAACGTTAGGACGCTGGATTGAGTAGGAGTAGACATGAATCTGCTCCTCTCTTTGGACTTGTTTCGCCCTTTCGAAGTCCTCGGGCGTGTAGGTTCGGATATGAACCTTTCTTGGCTTCCTTTGAGCCTCGAAACCCTTGACCAATTTGGCCGCAAGAAGTTTCATGATCTTGATATGATTGGTGAAAGAATCCGCTATGATGGGCGGAATCTTAGGGCCCTTTTCGAGTAAGGGTGGTTTTTCGGCCCCTTCTGGGGGATGCAGACTTGTATTGGTGGAGGATTTTCTTTTCCTCCTGCGCTCAACGACGGTGAAGCCGTCGTCTTGCGCCATGTCGTCATCTTCGGACTCTGTCTCAGACAGCGGGAGGTGCGGGTATTTGGGTACGGGTATTTTCGAAGGTTGAAGTACCCGTTGAGGGGCCAAACCCTTGCGTTTGGACCCCTTGAGCCTCTTTGCGGCGGGTTCTGCCACTTCAGGTGGGGATGGTTGGGAACTAGTCCCTGGTTGTTGCCCGTCAGTGTCCATGTCTTGTCCTGTGCTAGAGTCGGTCGGCACGGGTGCCCTCCGGCTGCTTGTAGCGGACCCGACCCCCTCCGAGGTGGAGGAGGCGCCTATGCAAGCCCTTACGGCTTGAGGTATAGGACCAGAGGTCCTCACCATTGGCTACGGCCTTGCAAGCCCCGTTGTCTCGTGGGGAAGGACGCCAGGCGCCAGTTCGAGTCGAACGGAGGTGAGGTGATTGTTCCCCCGGTCGAGTGTCTTTACCGCAGTACCTAGCCGTCATACGGCTTTACCTGCGCGATGGTTTTGACGGTGTCACTACAGGGATGTTTTCACTGGGAAAAATTTGTTGGATCAGGGGTTTTTTATAGTAACGGGAGGGATTGTAGGCAGGGATTGGTCCGCAAGTGAGCTGTGCGTGAATTTTACGCGCTAATTCCTACCAGGGTTCTGGCCGTCAGTCACTCGCTGAGAGGTGAACTGAACTGGTGATTTGCTCTGTTTTGAGTACAGATTGCATTTTCGCCTTTCCCATCTTGAGATTAGATCGCCGGACTTAAGATGTCCTTCGGCAATCTTTTGGATGGTAGTCGGCGCGGCTGTCTCTGGTCGTATTGGCCCAGGGTATTCACCAGAGGGTTAGGGTGGTTCTGGAGTTTATTGTACATTGTTCGAGCGCGAGTTTTGATCACGTCGACAATGTACGGGATACCGGAATGTTCGTGTAGGATATGGGCAGGAAATCTTCGGCCTGTATCATAGATCATCCTTAATGCCCGGTTCTGCAACGTCTGGAGTCTGATGAAGGTGGACCTAGCCACCACTCCCCAGATCTCGCATCCGTACAGGACCAGAGGCGGGATGATCGCTCGATACAGCCGAAGCTTCAGGCGTAGGGGCATGGTTTGGGAACTGAGGATGGGGTACAACTTTGCCCCTGACGTGATGTCTATACGTCAGCCGCCGGTCCAGCGTGACTCCGAGATACTTCGCCGTAGTGACCCAGGGGATCCGACGGCGCCGAAGCACGAGGTCCAGCGGGAGCCGGTTGGCTATCGTATTAGCCAGGAGAATCGCAGAGCTTTTCTCCGGGCTAATAGACATACGCCAGTTCTCGCACCATCTATTGATGGCACAGAGGTGGGCTTGTACTTGTCGGTAACTGTAGCGCGGGTTCTTGTTAGTAGCGAAGATCAGTAGATCGTCCGCATACTGACAGATGTGTGTGTTGGGGTGCGTCGGGAGATCGGCCATGTAAGCTGCAAAAAGTGCCGGTGACAGTACACTGCCCTCGGGGACTCCTGCGCCAATGGGCCTTTCTCTAGAAAATGATCCCTCCACCTTCACCCGGAAGCTACGTTCCTGTAGGAAACTAGCCACCAAGTAAATGTATGGAGGGGGGATTTCCTGCTGTATGAGCTTGTAGACAAGCCCCTCATGCCAAGTGGTAGAAAATGCCTTTTCCACGTCGAGCAACACTGCCACCGTTTTAGCCCTCTCCTGGTAATCCAGGGAAGCTTTCTCGGCTACACGCAGTAGTTGTTCAGTCGTGGAATGACCAGAACGAAAACCAAACTGGTGTTCCGGTAGGAGACCTTTTTCCTCCAAAAGAGGTCCGAGGCGGGACAGGAACAGTTTCTCGAACACTTTCGAGACAACTGGTAGGAGGCTGATGGAACGGTAACTAGATGGAAAAACCGGATTCTTTCCCTGCTTCAAAACGCATACTACACGCGCCTGTTTCCAGACAGCTGGAAAGTGGCACATGCTGAGGCATGCGTTGTAAATGCGGGTCAAGTGCATCACGGCTCTATGGGGTAGGTGCTGGAGCATTTCCGCTGTTACACGGTCCTGCCCAGGGGCTTTACTAGGTTTTAGGTGCCGGATGGTGTTAGTTACCTCGCGAGGGGTAACTACCGGGATGTAGAACTCCTCGTGGCCCGCGGGTCAGACTTCTAGGAAGTCTTCTACCGCTTGTTCCACGAGGTCAGTATGGTCATCGTTCTGAGGATCTACCCTAGGCTGGAACTGAGTCTCCAGATAGTCTGCTAGTGCCTCTGCTTTTTCCCTCGGTTCAAAGACAAGTCTTCCCTGAGGGCTGTGCACTGGATGCTGGTGTGCAGATTTGTCTTTCCTCAAGGCTCGGACGATGCGCCACGGTTTCCTCTCTTGGAGGTTTACGCGACGCATTGTTTCGTCCCAAGCTGCTTGCCTGTGTTTTCTTAGGAGTCGTCTCACCAGGGATTTGAGCCTCTATCGAGTCTATTCGAGGATTTGCTTCCACAGAGTTTTGAAGGGCTAGGACGGCTGCATCCCAGTCGACTTCATCCACCCAGTCCGGCACTCCCAGGGCAGTAAGATTAACGTCTGCATCCACCACAACAGGGTTGTGGTCGGAGTCCAGATCATTAATCACAGAGAGGTCCAAGTGAAATGGTATGTTTTTGGTGACCATGAAATCGATGATGTCCGCGGCGCCGCGTGCCGGGTAGTAGGTTGGACCTCTCGGCCCATGCGCGTGAAGGGCGGGGTTCCCGCTAATGAGACGGTACAATCCCCGGCCCTTAACGTTCTGGGTGCGGCTGTGCCAGCTTGGGTGTTTTGCGTTGAAGTCGCCTGCAATGCAAACCCTGTGGTGTAGGTTCAGGAGTGCCGTGATGTCCGCTTCATAGAAGTGACCATCAGGCGGGTCGTATACCGCCACAAGCACCAGATCGTTCCCGCCCAAGGATAGCCTTATGGCGGTTGCTTCCAGGTGTTGTAGCGGAGGAATGGTAACAGGAGTGTGGGTGAGATGGTTCTTTATGAAAATGGCAGTACCACCGCCCTGTCGGCCGACCCGATCAGACCGATGAGCGGCGTAACTTGGCAGGTTAAACTGTACACCAGCGTGCAAGTGCGTTTCACAGACCATCAGGATATTAATCCCATGGCTGTCCACGAACTCCAGCAGGCCAGGTCTCTGGTCTCTAACTCCATTTGCGTTCCAGAACGCAGCTCTAAATGAACGCACAGTTCTATGCGCCATTATGAGCTCACGGAGTTAGAGTAGAGTTCCTTAGCCGTTTGAAGCACCGCGAGGTGCTTCTTCACAGCGGAAATCCCGGGTTTGTTGAAGGTTTCCCTGCAGCGTCGTAGTATTGGGAGGGAACACTGAACTAAGTCGGCGAACCAGGTTGCCAACTCGATGAATTCAGCCATCTCCTCGGAAGCGAAGGTTGGTTCTGGGATGTTTTGTAGAGGCACTGCTGCCTCGTGGTTGGTTGAGCCAGTCCGCTGGGACGGGCTAGCATTGGCTGTCTCTGCCGCTTGTTGATTGGTTGACGCAGCTTGAGCTGTGGGTACTGGTGGTGGGGAGAGTTTTCCAACAGTTTTGTTGGAATCCTTCGCCACAGTAGGTTTTTCTGTGTTTTTCACCACAGAGGCTTTCTTCTCCCCTTCTTGGGAGGACGTTTTTCCTTAGGAGCAGTGCTGGGTGTTGGAGCAGGTTTTGTGCTCGCAACCTGGGATGGGACACTTTCCGGGACTGGCGTTGTCATCGACTTGGCAACCTGGTCGCTAGGGGTTACTTCCGCGGCCTCGGCCTGCGCGAGAGCACCTTCGTGTCTCGCCAGGGCCGTGGCGAAAGAGACCCCTGTTCTGACTTCAGTATCAGCCTTGCCCTGTCTACCTTGCATTATCGCAAGTTTCCTAGGGCACCCGCGATAGATCCCTATGTGGCATCCATCGCAGTTGGCGCACCTTCTTTCTTCTTTTGGTACCGGGCAAGCCTTTACCAGGTGCTCGCCCGCACAACGGAGACACTTGAGAGTCCTCTCACAGGCAAAGCTTGAGTGGTGGAAACCCAGGCATTTATAGCACTGGGCTGGCCCCTCCCTGCCGTGATAAGGCTCAATCGTGACCCGTGTATAGTACAGGCAAGTCACCTCGTCAATCTTAGGGGTTCCCTCCCCTTGTTTCTCTACGGTTACTAGGAATAGTGGTAGGGGTACCTTTGTGGGTTTCCCATCTTTCACCTTTGTAGTGGTGAGTTGCACCACGGACCGCGGTTCGATTCCGTGTTCGTCCTTCAGGCCGGCACAGATATCCTGGGGGTCTGTCTCCGAATCGAGACCTCTAATTACCCTGCGGACCACGTGGGGTCGCTGTAGCGAATACGTGTGGAATTTTATTCTACTCGCTTTCAGCACTTCCTTTGCGGCCGCATGGTCTCCAGAGGTAGTGTTCGGATAACAACACGCCCTGGGTGTCGTGTTGCCTGGAATACCGCCTTTAACTTTCCCCTGAGTTCCTTCATCACCTTGATGTGATTAGGGAAGGGGTCAGACACAATTGGCGGAATTTTTCCCGCCTTTTGTGCGGCTTGGTGCTGGGGGGACGCTGCAGGTCCCGATGAAGGAGCGGGTCGCTCTGGGCTCGAACCAGAGGACCTTTTCCTGCGGCTTTGTACCAGTACAAAGCCATCGTCGTCCGGCTGTGCTGGAGTTGGTTTGACAGGAGCTGGCGGTGTTATAGGGGCGACAGTCCCTTGATTAACAAGGCCCACGGCCTTTTTCACCTTCGGCCTACTCTTGGCCTTAGTAAGTGCCTTGGCTTTCGCCTTGGCGATGCTCACTCGGGGACCGGGTGAGGGGTTCGAGGTAGAGGGTTTCGGGGGTGTCCAAACCATGTCAGGTCTTACCTGCTTGCTGGTACTCGGTTTTACAGTCAAAGTCGGTGCAGGTGCCATTCGGCTCCCCACAGAGGGCCAGACGCCTTGCGGCGCGCCTATTGGGGTTCCAGCGAACCCCGGGTCCAGACCTGAGTCCAGACCCTTGGCTACAACCTTGTGGGGCTGCGGTCTCGTTGGTCTGTCAGTCGGTACCGAGTCTCCTCCGTCCGACATCTCTTCCTGGTTGGCCCGTGCAAGAGCTCGGCGAGCCTCTTTCACTAGACAGGCCAGTAGAGGGCCCAAGCCCGGTTCTGTGTTAGGACAGCTCCGGGAAAGCTGCCTCGGTGGATTCTCTTCTCTGTTCTTCAGTTTGGAGTGCCCTAAAATCTGCTTATCAGATCTCTTATAGGACACTCCGCGACGAACTAGCGGCGCCCGGCCTGGCTATTACACTGTATGTAGTTGGCGCGGCGCGTAGTGGCTGCTCCCTGGCGAGAGGTCACGCAGTTGGCTTCCCTTTTCTTCCAGTAGTTCAGCAGAGTGGTCGAGAGGTGTATACTATGTGAGCTCCAATGATGCCGTGGGGAAGGGGCTCAGGCTCCAGAGGCTCCAGAGGCAGTTCGAGTCGAGTGGGGAAGCTTATTCCCTCACCCGAAGTGTCTTTACCTCAGTACCTAGCCGTTATACGGCTTTACCTGCGCGATAGTATGGTGTTTTGGTCTACAGGGATTTAAACTCTGGGAATGTTTGGGATCAGGGGTATTTTAGGGACAAGATGGATGATGGTAGGGATTGGTCCATGAACGGGCACTGCCCATACATGCTGATTGGCTGGTTAGTCAATCAGGTGACGCGCTAATCTCCTCCTGGTTCTGGCCGTCAGTCACACACTGAGAGGTGATCTGAGTTAGGCGATTTACTCTGTTTTAAGTACAGGTATTCATTTTGCCTTTCCCATCTGCGAAAATTAGACCGTTGGACTTAAAATGTCCTTCGGCAATTTTTTAGATGGTAGTCGGCGAGGCTCTCTCTGGTCATATTGTCCCAGAGTATTCACCAGTGGATTAGGGAAGGAGCTCAGCTTACGCTGTTGATGGGGTAAACCATTCCACCAGCCACCACACCCCTGCACACCCCGGGCCAATCAGCGCACGTTGCGCATGGTATAAATGGAGCGCCAGAGACAGTCGACGCATCAGTCGCAGTGATACCTTCCACGAGGAGACTTCGACAACACCACTGAGGATGTTTACCGCAGTTGTAAACGAAACGTCTGGAAGACAGATCTCCAGCAGACCACGGCATAACAGCCCGGAAGATACTTCATTCTACAATTTAGACGCCGGCCGTGAAAGCCTACGTAGCTTTATCTCCTAAAAGAGTTAAGTTGTTTAGATCAACAGCACCTAATATCAGACTTCCTCCTGCACCAGTGTTAACTCGATGGGGAACATGAGTCGATGCAGTTTTATATTATGTTGAGCACATAGAAATAGTCGAAGAGGTTGTTAATTCATTGGACTCGAAAGATGCTTCATCAATAGAAACTGTGCAAAATATTTTGTGAGGCACTGGGTTGAAAGAGGATCTTAGTTTCATATCTGCCCATTTTTCTTTCTTATCAACAGCCATAACGGCATTGGAAGCTGTAGGATCTCCTTAGCATGAATCACTTACCG
The DNA here is from genome assembly GCA_030765045.1 of Tenodera sinensis. Taxonomy (NCBI): domain Eukaryota; kingdom Metazoa; phylum Arthropoda; class Insecta; order Mantodea; family Mantidae; genus Tenodera; species Tenodera sinensis. Next base: position 59,366,544 of record CM060966.1, on the reverse strand, counting down.
TCTTTGAAAAAACAATATGTGATCTAAGTTCGGTTCCTAGTAGCATAGGACAAAAAGTGAAAGAGAAAGTGAATTATATAATTTCAAAAAATTCTGGTTATAAAGAGGTGTGCGATATCCGAGACATCCTTGAAAGAAAACCATCTACCACACCAAGAGACTTGACTCTCTCTGTGAGGCAGTTAACATAATTTAAATATGCCCCGATAACATCTTGTGATGTGGAGAGAAGTTTTTCACGTTACAAAAGTGTTTTGCGAGACAACAGACGATGTTTTACAGTTGAAAATTTGTGCAAAGTGTTGGTTGTGAACTACAATTTAGTAGTTAATACTAGTAGTGGGACCACTTCTGCTTCAACCTCTAAGGAATAAGGTAACTTCATTTATTATTTATACTAACTCGCCTTGTCTACTGCGAAGGGGCATTGTTTTAATTCAATAGTGCATATTTCCTGGCATATTTTCACATTTTAAGAGCATATTTGTAGGCATATTCCAGTGTTTTTTAGGGCATGAACTTCCGATTCCTATTTATTATTTATACTAACTCGCCTTGTCTACTGCGAAGGGGCATTGTTTTAATTCAATAGTGCATATTTCTTGGCATATTTTCACGTTTTTAAGAGCATATTTGCATGCATATTTCAGTGTTTTTTAGGGCAGGAACTTGCAAGACCTAGTTGTACCATTTCTATTTCAAACATACAGAATGGTTTGACTTATTTTAAAATTGGGAATAAGAATTACTTTTGGTGTAAAATCACGTTTTTATGGAAAATTATTTATAGAAGAGTGAGTAGAGAAAGAGATGTGAATGTGATACCTAAAAGTACTTAAGTAGAAAAAACTACTGTGAATGCAATATGCAGCATTTCTGTTTCAAATATACAGAAAGTTGTATGAATTATTTGAAGAAGAGTGAGAGGAGAAAGAGAGGTGAATGTGTTATCTAAAAGTGCGAGGAGAAAACAGTGTGAATGGAATAGCATTTCTATTTTAAACATACAGAGCATGGTATGACTTATTTTAAAACTGGGGATAAAAATGTTTTGTTTTGGTACAAAATCACGCTATTTTATGGAAAACTGTACATAGAATAGTGAGTAGAGAAAGAGATGTGAATGTGTTACCTAAAAGTGAGTAGAGAAAACACTGCGCATATAATATGCATGTGTACAAGAATTTAACCAAATCTTTAGAGACGTTTCTGAAATACCTGGAATATATACAAGAATTGCACTGTAGAAGTGGGAATAAAAAGTGTTATTTTTTATGCAAAATCGGGCTTTTTTAGGGAATTACGCCTATTTAGATGAACTTAAAAAGCAAAATCGTATGTGAATACAAAATTTGATGGAAATCATTAGAACCGTTTCCAAGTTACGCGGAATATACCTTGGCAACAATTATTAATAGTTTCAGTATCAGACTTCGCTGCCCACTCGACTACTTTCTCAGGTTTTCCGGATCATTCCATGAGCATGGAGGTTCACATTTTTCAGGAAAGCATGTTTTTCCGAACTTAAAATTATGATGATGATAATAATAATAGTAGTAGTAATAATAATACTACTAATACTACTAATACTACTAATACTACTAATACTGCCGCTGCCGCCGCCGCCACCGCCGCCACCACCGCCACCACCGCCGCCACCACCACCACTACTACCACCACTACCACTACCACCACCACCACCACTACCACTACCACTACCACTACCACTACCACTACCACTACCAACACGGAGCACTTGACTTCTATCTAACCCAGTTCTTGTCAGGACACGGGAGGTTTAAAACCTACTTGCACAAAATGGATATTGTGAACAGTAATAATTGCTCATATTGTGGAGAAATAGATACTCCAGAGCACACTGTACTTTGCTGCTGTAAATGGGATGACATCAGAAACGAATGCACTAGAAAGATAGGAGTAAACCTGATAGCTGAAAATATAATTGAAAAAATGCTAGAGAGCAGAACTAATTGGGAAATAATTCAAAAAATGATTGTAACTATTATGAAAGGAAAGGAAACAGAAGAAAATAGAATAAAAGATAGATAAATAAACGGTTGTAGCCTATGAAGTAATGCCGAGAGGTAGTTCCACAGAGCTGCAATGATATGCTGGAGGGGTTTTAGTGGGCGGGAGTCTCACAGTTGCCAGTGAGACTGGCCTGCATAATGCATTTCCCCTCCAAGAAAAAAAAAAAAAAAAAAAAAACTACCACTACCACTACCGCCGCTGCCACAACCACCACCACCACCACTACCGCCGCTGCCACCACCACCACTACCGCCGCTGCCACCACCACCACCACTACCGCCGCTGCCACCACCACCGCCGCTGCCACCACCACCACCTCCACCACCACCACCACCACCACCACCACCACCACCATCACGACTACTACTACTACTACTACTACTACTACTAATAATAATAATAATAATAATAATAATAATAATAATAATAATAATAATAATAATAATAATAATAATAATAATAATAATAGTAATAATAATAATAATTTTCCAGTGTCATTATATCTTCTGCTACGTCGATTTCGACTGGAGCTTCGACTTCCAGACCTAACAGGCTGTAATGAAGCTATACGCTGTTCTAAAGCAGTTATCTGTGCAGAAAGTTTGGTTATGGCGTCGCAGTCGCAGATACTTCATTATACTTACTACTAGCTGTTTTATTTATGCTGTAAAGCTCATTATGGGGGTTAATTTCAATAATTCTATGTGCCATATTAGCAATCCTCTCCAAACCCTCGTCAGACACCATCAAAACATGCTTAATGGAGTTGGTAACTTTTCTAACCAAAGAGTACGAAGTACTTTCTAGGATATGTTAATACCAGCTAGACATTGCATTTTTCTTAAAAGTTGGCTTGGTTTCATGTCTCCGAGCTCCAAACCTGTTAATGAGCGTTTTATTTGCTTTTCTTCGCTTTCTTTGAACGTATTTAAAAGACGTTACTTGGCAGCGGAATATTTGTCCCAGATATTTTCGGGATATTTAGGTTCAAGTTAAGAAACCAGGTAGTTAAATTTGGTGTCTTCCTGGGTTATTTTGAAATTTTAAATTGCGCTTCGACTTGAAAAATACAAATTTCTGGTTTTTCTACCCAGAATGGCGGGATCTTCACGCTTACCTTATTAGCTTCCTCTAGCGGATTTTTGCTTTCATTCATGTTGTACTCTTGCGATGCACTCGTAAATTGTTAATCACGTCGGATTCACCAATTATATGGGGCGTGTTTACTATATAAATTGATGTCGTGCTTACCCGCTCCTCAATTCGGCTATCCTACGAGGAATGCTGCTCTCAGTTGATTTCTGCTCCGGACTGCTCGGCATGGATCTTAACCTCAGGGTATGCGTGAGTATTTGCAATGAAAGCCGGAACTCTCCTTAAAACACTTTTATTTACGACCAAGTAACGTTTTAGATTTTCCGATCGTTATTAGAATTTTGTTACGTCTTAACTGTGTCTTTACTAAGACCGAAGATTGTTACTCGAAACTGTCGCGTGTCCTCGCGCTCGGTCCGGAAGGAAAGTCTAACTGACTTACTCGCTCGTGATGTAGAAAGCAAGTGTCTCACCGACCTGCTCTCTCCGGGTTCTGGAAGGCAAGTGTCTGTGCGTCATGACGCTATCTATGCCTTTCACCCCTTAATTACTCCTTCGGAGAAGTCTCCGCGACCATCCCTGGTTTTCCTCTCCAACACCTGCACTAAGCGAATTCCAGGAAAGGAATTACCAGGCCTCGCCTGACTACCTGACACTTGCCCCTAATGACTTGTCTGTAACATCTCGTGCCTTTTGATAATTTTAACCGTAACTAATCCTATCAGATTTTGTACCTTTATCCTCGCAACGATTTTTAACCTTTCCTGGTTATTTAATTCTGCCATGTGACGCAGTATTATGTCCATAATTATGGCGTTCACAATTTCAGCTTCAAAATATATAGAATGCTATCGCTTCCTTAAACCTTTTATCTTCTGTTATTGATTCTACACCAGAACATTGTTACCTTGTTACAATGGCGGCGCCGTGGCCGAGCGGTTAGCGCGCTCGCCTACCACCTAGGCGGCCCGGGTTCGATCCCAGGGACCCGCATGTGGTATTCGTGGTGGACGAAGCGGCGTCAGGGCGGGTTTTCTCCGGGTACTCCGGTTTCCCCCGCCATCTCATTCCACCGGTGCTCCATCTTCATGTATCATCAGTGTCACCGCCTGCGGTGCCGTAGTAGTAAAAGCAGGCGTTAAACACTACAACAACAACCTTGTTACAACAACTCTCTTTTTCCTTTTCTTTTCAAGACATGCTAAGAAACCTTGTAATCTAAAATTGTTCTAACTGCAGTGTATACATCAAACAAGCTTGTTCCAAATATAACTTGTAATAAGTTATAACAAATATAACTAGTATGCATTTTAAAGCTTTTTGTATGATGATATCCAATGGCGGCTTGTCTATAAAATAACAGGGGTTCACTACTTTTAGTGCATTATGCAGTTTACCTTTCTAAATAGTTTGATTTTATAAATTGCATAAAGTATTTCAATAGCTGTGAAATTACCTTAAACTAACCTGATGACCTTGATGGGTTTAAATCTCCAGTAAAGGTATATTTGTAGAGAAATTCCATCCTCCTTTCCTTTTGCGTGGCGAATCTACCTATGACTCTCGTTGAAATATGGAAGGCTGTGGATAATTTCCTTTTCAAGCGCACACAGCCATCTTCATCCATGGTACTTCTAAGAAATGTTTTGATCCATGACAAAGGGGAGAAACATCTCACTGCTTCACACGTCGTTATAATAGTAGCTACTAATTTCGACAATTTCATAACATCACCCAAGAGTTCTTGCAGGCTATTTTCAATGTAAAACTTCAGAAGGGCTATTGCGCTTTTCATTTCTTTAAAATCATTTCGAGAATAAATGATCTTTAGTTCTGTTTTTAACCTAGATTTATTTAAAGATGGATACTACTGCACGTCAGAAAGGATTTTTTTCAGGAAATTTATTTTTGAACGAAGGAAAGAAGTGCTGGTCAAGTAAATTAGTGGACAATAAGTGGCTGGAGAATTCAAACTTCTGTTGGTTCTAATATATTATTATGTGACATACTTCCTTTGGTACATTCCTCCATTGGCAGTTTGCTATACTGCCCCTTTCTTTAACAAATGCGAGTGGTGATTCGAGACACTGGTGTGTCTGACAGACGATAACATATGGAACAGAGACTATCAATAAACTCAAGCTGCATCTTGGAAATGTCGACTTGTGTAAACTGCGCTTTAACACGACGTGGGATGTACAAATATTCTGTTTTCTTAAAGCACTCAATCATTTTTTCCATGTCTGTGCCTTTAAAGAATGTAGCATTATTTATGTGCTATTTTACAGTTGCATCCAAAGCTGAAGTGAAATTTATTATCGCACTGGACATTCCAGGATTGTTGAATTCTGCAGCTTCATCATGTCTACGCCAGGCAAGTTCAAATTCACCGCAAAATTTAATACAATCAATTATTTTGGAAAGAATATACGGATTTTTCCTTACGTTGTCATTGTCTTTCTATATTCTGTCTGAAAGCTGAGCCAAGCTCTTGCATAATTTCTCTTTTTTCCAAAGACTGATAAATCTAAATCAGCAGTCTTATGTGAAATAGATTCTTCGTGCTTCTTAACCTGTTTTAGACGACATAGATCTGACACGCCAGAGCATGTCCAGCGTGTCCTTAGCAAACAGCAGGCACGGAAAACAAAATAGCTTATTTGTGGAAATACAACCGCAAATCCAACTACTTTTATTTATATTCACATTAAAAGATCTACAAAATGTCTTACCTCGGCTTGTTTGCGCATGTATTAATTTGAGAGGAGTGTTACGCTCCTTTTGCGTTTTACTTACACCTACTACCTTTCCCTTTCCCTTTCCTTTATAACGTATTCCGCAGGATCGTGACAGGATACTACCAAGTAACACAACGAACTACAGTATAACATAACATTTATTATAATGAAAAGTGTTAAACATTAACAAGCAATTAGTAAAGACAACAATAATTTTAACAATGGACTCCGTTACGTAGTAACCTATAAATATTAAAATGAAACCACAAATTTGATAATGAACGCTATTAAGTATTAACATGAAAATTCTAAAATGAAAACAAGAACCTTTCCTATATTTGGAATCAGATAATTACAGAGAAAATACTAGCTGGAAATCTTGCGTACAGTCTGTGACAATATCCACCTATACCGAGTTGCTCTCCGGTTTACTGATAAGGGGCCTCGTACAGAGCAATCCCCCTTTGTTAACTGTCCCTCTGGAGTTTTCCCACTCCTACAAAGTATTATTAACTAAACTGATACTCATCCCGATGTCGGCACTAGAAGATATAGGATGTACGGAGAACTTTCAGCCTGGAGTAGCCACGCCCTGGTCGACAGTGTACAACGGTGTCCTCAGCTTTCACCGCCATTCATCGAAGCCTCCTTTGCACATAGGCGACGTCTCTTACCAGACTTAACTGGCTCAACCACCTCAGAAGTCCATACCGCTCCTTTGCCAAAGGGAACCACATGCACCAAGTCGAATTCCATGTAACTGGGAGAATGAGGCTTATGCGCCTATCTTGCATTCCCCACGACTGATCGCCGTGCCCACTTGCACTGGTGCCCGGGTTCTACTTCCCCTTGCTGATGGCGGACCCACACCTGGTCACATCTCACGGTAGACTCTCAACCACACACTAACCACGCAGTAGAAACCCATAGACAACCGGCTTTTGTCTCTGACGTCATCTCAAGCTGTTCCATCTCTTGCCGACCACCCTCTCTTTTTGGCTCTTCAAACTGCTGTTCGTGCCCCCCACTAATTAATCCGTTACAGGAGGTATCGGCCTATCAAGCTTCTTTATTGCTCACTTCTCTTTCAAGCTTAAAGCTGAGAAATCTGTTTCTAAAATATATCGAAAACTATTCATTCTTCTTGGAAAATAGCTCTAAGAACAAATGAATAGCATATAAACACTAAAGCACAGGTAAATAACTGAATACAGTATAATACACTTAAACTATAGTAGGCAATCCCTCTATTGATAGAGTGAAAACACACGTGCTAATTCTTCTGGTTGGGTTGCTTTTAGCTCGGGTCGAGTTCGTGCCTTTCCGCCAGAGTCCGACTTGCAGTAGGAGCTGCTTCCCCGACCAGAGCATATTCACGTATGCTTAGTGAACTCCCATCTTGCCTCTCCCTGCCGAAAGAGCACCCATAAACTTACACTCGGAGGCTCACAAGAGAAATTGAATCTCGGCAACGTCTGGGCAAGCTTTGGCGCGTATACGTGCTATGTGAACGACTTAAAGGTTTTTCATACGATGAAATACTTTGAAAATGCACATAAAATTATCCAACATGAGAAGGGGAAAAAAAAAAGAAAAAAAAAAAGAAAAAAAAATAATAATAATAATTGTTTAAATATAAACATTTATAATTTGGACAAATAACCTTATTCCGGAGGTTCACTGAAAAACTGAACACATAGGACGAGCCACCCCTGATGATATCTTAAAAGTAGGTGTTCTTGAAGCAACCTTTTATCTGGTTCTATAAATAACTTCCCCCTTTCTCTACCACATAAGGTTTTTACACTAAATAAGAAGTAATATTTTACAATTTTACCTATGAGCGCAGAAAAGTAACATACCATTTCACATAAGGTAGGTTTTTATTCAAGAAACATTTTAAGGATACTATAAAGAACTCCCCTAATTTATTTCATGACTATGTTTTAAGAAAACAAGAAACCAAGTGTTTTATTCAATTTTTTTCAAACTCCTCTTCTTTGACTTCCTTGCAGATCCTTGAAGACCTACTTTAGTTTTGTGGGTTTAAGGGCGCTCAACTTCTAGGTGATCAGCGCCCTTAAAAGATTTATGGCAATAGCCAAATATAAATTTCACTCAAAAATAAAAATACTAGCAACTAGGAAATATACACAAAAAGTAAAAACAGTGGCAATACCCATATATGAACAAGGTGATAATATGTCAGAAAGCATAAAGAGATATCTAACATTTTAAATCCTCAAATTGATATTGCACTCCGCTAAAAACTTAAAAACTATCAACCGTTGTTTTGTCGTCCGCTAAGACATCTGCAAGTCTGGAAGTCTGGCAGACAGCTGCAGAGAATTCCGAAGGTGCGCTAGAGAGCAAATTTCTAGCAGCACTTGGCCAACTGACAAAAGGTTGTCACAGCGCACATAGAGGAGCAGGGTCCATTTTAAATAGGTGACCATGTGAAAAGTTATAGTGCCTTATTATTAATCGAGCCAAACTAACCACCTCACGGCGAGATATGCGACAGGAAGTTACCCAGTTTATCGGAAGTTCTTTCACTTCTCTAAGCCAATTACCGCGGAGAGCTGATCACTCTTCGTGCCAGGACGACATCACCGCTCTCCGCACTTCAAACCTAAAGTCTTCCGAAGTAACACGCGAGATGGTAATACTGGGTTCCATAGTTGCCGTCTTTGCTGCCAAATCTGCCATTTCATTCTCCGGCAAACCGACGTGACCAGGTATCCATGCACACAACGCCAGAAGCATGTAGAACATGGAAGGCACCCTCGATACGTTGTACAATAGGGTGGGGATTGTACAGCTCACAAAGGCTCTGTAGTGCACTAAAGGAATCGCTCAAAATCAGGCAGTCACCTAATTTACGACGGCGTACATACAAAACGGCTTGTTAATTGCATACAGCTTTGCAGTATAAATGGAAGTGCTATTTGGGAAACAGAATGTCTGTGCTTTGGTTCCATAAACATAAGCATATCCAACACCGTTGGTGCTCCTTGATCTATCGGTGTAAATATAACGACGGTCAGTGTAGCTTGACAAAAATTCTAAAAAGCACGTGCGGACAGTTGAAATAGGCATCGTGGACTTCCGGTGTCAGTCATCCCAAGATCTACATGGGGCGTGCCAGATAGCCAAGGGGGTAAAGCTTCTCTCCCTTGGCGAACATCCTAGGCAGTTCCACTCCAAGTTTCATTAGAAGATCTTGGAAACGAAACTTCGCAAGCTTACGACTAAGGGTGCTATTCCTATACCGTTCTCTTAGCGTGGTGGTGAAAAAAGAAGTGAACGTTGGGTGCTTAGGCATACACCTAAGCGCACAACCATTATTTGCCAAGAGAATCTCACCCCGATATTGCAGATGAGGTTCTGCGGACTCAGCGTAAAGGCTCACCACTAGGCTTGTTGGGAAAGCTCGTATTGCAATGTGGATGCCCCTATTGTGCACCGCGTCTAATCATCTGAGCACAGCTGGTCGTGCTGACGAATAAACACTACACCCACAGTCTAGTTTGGATCGGATCAATGCGCGATACATTCGCAACAAAATTGTCCGATTTGCTCCCCACGATGTGCCATTTAGTACTCGCATAATATTTAGGGAACGGTCACATCGTGCTCTTAGCTGTGCAATATGTGACGACCAACAAAGCTTCGTGTCCAAGATCAAACCCAGGAAGCGCGTCTCATCTGCGTAGGAAGTAAATTTGGACCGAAACGGAGCCAAGATGGTAATCGTCTACTACGATGCCCGAAATTACCGCAGATTGACCTCTCAGTTGAGAAACGGAAGCCGTTTTTGGAACTCCATTCTCTAACATTGCTGCAGGCGCCGTTGTAAGAACGCTGTGCGCTGAGAAGTGCAATAGACAGCGAAGTCGTCCACGAATAGGCATGAGGAGACTCCAGGTGGAACACATTTCCAGATGGAGTTAATTGCTATAGCAAAGAGAATGACACTTAGTACCGAACCCTGAGGTACTCCCTCTTCCTGAACAAAAGAATTAGAAAAAACCGAGCCGAACCTTACTCGGAAAAAGCAGTCCTTCATAAACTTCTGAATGAACAGCGGTAGGCGTCCACGTATGTTCCAGGTATACAGGGAACGTAGAATCCCTGTGCGCCAGCACGTATCATAAGCCTTCTCAAGATGGAAAAATATGCCAACGGTTTGGCAGTTCTTCATAAATCCGTCCACTATCTGTGTCGATATTGACACAAGATGGTCTACAGTTGAACTGCGTCGTCGAAACCCAGTAGGTTACGACTTCTAACCAATCGTCCATTGATCATGCGTTCCATCACCTTGCAAACGCAACTGGAGGGAAGATAACGGTCTTTTCAAGCCTTCAGGATGGGGATTACGGTGGCCTCCCGCCAATTTTCTGGGAGTATACTGTCAGCCCAAACACGATTATAGCCCTCGAGCAGGAATTCCTTACCTTCAGGAGAGAGCTGCTGTAACATTTGTACATGAATACCGCCCGGCCCTGGTGCTGATAATCGTTAAAATTTAAGAGAATGTTGTAGCTCCGCAATGTTGAAAAGGCGATTGTAATCTTCTACGTTTCTAGACCGAGAGGCGAAGCCTTGAGATTCCACCTGTTCTAGTTGGAAGGAACTCAGGGGAGTAGATTTGCGAGCTACACTTGAGTGAACGCACTGCCAAACGTGTTCGCGGCTTCGAGTGGATTAACAACAGCTCCTGAGGAGGTTTTCAGTCCCGCAATTGGAATATGGGTCGATTGATCAGCAACACGTCTTAACCTATGCCACACAACCGAAGAAGGTGTGTGCCGGTCAAATGAAGCTGCAAATTTGCTCCATGATGACTTTTTGCTATCCTTAATGACTTGTCTGGAGCTGGCGCGCATTTCCTTGTATCGGATTAGATTATACAAAGTAGGGTGATGTTGGAAAACCCAAAGAGCACGCCTTAGAGCACGAATGACATTATTGTTAAAATGATCATCATCACCATGACTATTACTAGTAATATTACTATCACTTGTATTATTACTATTATTATTATTATTATTATTATTATTATTATTATTATTATTATTATTATTATTATTATTATTATTATTATTATTATTATTATTATTATTATTATTATTATTATTATTATTATTATTATTATTATTATTATTATTATTATTATTATTATTATTATTATTATTATTATTATTATTATTATTATTATTATTATTATTATTATTATTATTATTATTATTATTATTATTATTATTATTATTATTATTATTATTATTATTATTATTATTATTATTATTATTATTATTATTATTATTATTATTATTATTATTATTATTATTATTATTATTATTATTACTGCTAATGCTAATGCTGCTGCTGCTCCTACTACTGCTCCTGCTCCTACTCCTGCTACTGCTCCTGCTCCTGCTCGTCCTGCTCCTCCTACTCCTACTCCTACCACCACCACGACGACGACTACGACTACGACTACTACCACTACCACTACCACTACCACTACCACCACCACCACTACCACTACCACCACCACCACTACCACTACCACTACTACTACGAGTTCTAGAAATACGCAGCACTCGCACCACGACCGCCGAAGAGGTCGGAACTCCCCTTGCGATAGGAGATTTTGAACACAAGATGAACTAACAATTTTAACAATTATTCTAATTGTAATGCCTAGTATTGAGATAATATATGTGCTCTTAAAATAAACGCGGAAACCTGCCATACCGCAGGGCTTCTGAAAATATATTAATTTACACATCTTGAACAATATTTCGTAAATTATGTTGCAAACTGTACTGTGGATACAATTTACTGATAGGCGTACTGACAAGAATCAACTTTCCTGCATTTGAGTTCAATAATTTTGTATATTGCTATCTCGCTGTCCCCTTACCCCTAATATTTAAACAACTCAATTTTAATTTGAGTGATGTCTAACAATATCGGCGGTAGATTCGCATATACATGAAGTGGTAACTGGGAGAGGAAATTTGGGAAGAAAACGTTCCAGACCTAAGTTTTGCATACTTTCCCGACATTTTTCAGTTATGAGGATAAACTAAAAAGAAGTTCAGTCAGGATGTATTATCCTTGTTGGATTCGAAACACAGACACTCCGTTCACAAGTCCATATCTGAAAGATGCCTTCTCAAGTTCTCAAATGTCAAACAAACTTTGAAAATGCCATTGACCGAGCTCTCTTGGGAGGTGGACATCGCTCACAGCCTCTATGTAAGCCTCAGTCCCTGTTCATGTGATGAGAAATAGGATCACACAGGTTTTCATTTGTTTTGGGAAAACGGAAAGGGTTACACGAAATCAAATCTGGAGAATAAGAGAGGTTAGGAAGGACTAAAGTTTTCATCATCAAGAACGCTGAGTGCAGAAACACTGTCATGGTGAAGCAGTAGATGAATTGACCCCGATCTTGGATGCTTAGTTTTCCAACCATAGTGCAATGACATGCAGCAGACATATATTCAAATAGCTGCTTCTCTGCAGTAACTGCTTTTAGGTAGTTATCCAGGGTGATTGATGATAAATGACCAGATGTTTAGAAAAAGAAATCCAACTTTCTCTTTCCTACAATTTTCTTGATGGGGCATCATCTGGCAAACACCGTGCTGCTGATTGCCATGTTGTTTCAGGATCATAGAAGTATATCCTTGATTTATCTGAGAGTTTTGTTGGTGTCCTTGCTTCTCTCATTGTTGAATTTTTCTGCATAAAACGGTACCTTTCCACGCGAGCTGTTTTCTGAATCTCTATTAACGAATGTGTTACCCAAAGAGAACAACCCTTGGCGTATGTTGTAACATGGAATAGACTGCGGTTGAAGCAAGGTTAAATGTAGTCTGAATATCAGTATAAATGATATATGACACGAAAATCATATCGTCGTAGCACCATTGCGATTGCCTGTCTGTGAAACAACGGGTGTATTTCCCATCGTATTCTTGCAAAAATACCCGCCGTGTTGTTTCGTAACAACGCACGATCCAGCTTCAAAATATCCCACTTTCCAATGAAATCAGTTATATCACTGTCACTTTAATGGTGTAGCCACTGCTAAATTTTTTGAGTGATCCTCTTATCTTGAAACTAAAAGAATCACATTGTTAAACCTTCCACTCCATCAAGCATTAAACCCTTCTTGAGGCTTGTTGCGTGTTACAAATGTTTATTCATTAAACCTGTTCATTAAAAATACATTTTCATACCTCCACTAAGTTCAGTCTACGGAATACAAAGCTGTCTTCACTATCTGATTGGTTGTGGTGTCTAAAACAAGAAAGAAACATCTCAGAATCCTACACATATCAACATCCTAACATCCGCCAGCATAATATCTTGCTCATTTTTTGTGTTCCAGATACGCAATAGCTGGTTCAGCATACAGGTTCCTGCGAGATAGAAACGAGGACCAGTGTATTGTCGTATCGGGGGAGAGTGGTGCTGGTAAGACTGAGGCCGCCCGTATAGTTCTGCAGTTTGTTGCCCTTGCTTCAGGTCACACAAGAGAAGTGAAGATCATGAAGGAACGCCTAGTACAAGCAGGACCTTTGCTTGAAGGTAAGGACATAAACTGAAGCCTTATATTAACCTCTGAAGACCTATTAATTCTGGATAACTTTTACGTAACTGGTAATCGGTAAGAGACACAAAAACTTAGTGCACAATAAATGTAGATCTAGCTTAAGTACACCATTTATACCAAATATATCTTTTGGACATAACCATTTTCGAGATATTTTTTGTTAATGGTTTGAATTTTCCAAAACTTATATTTTTCTAAAACAGGAAGTAACTGCTTATTTACGTTCTGGCCATGCAAAGAGAATTGAATATTAAAGCTATCACATAGAACCAGCTCTGAAATATTTGACAGCTCTTACGCTTACAGTATTTTTCGACTCCTATTGTACCTATAAGAAAATATGTAAAAAGGGTATTTCCACTAAGTTTATTTCGATCAGCATGATAGAAGAATTAAGCGTATTTAACGTTCCAGTGCACACACCGTGATACAGGAAGCTAAAGCGACAGTCAAAACTTTGAAAAATGGATCGCTATGTGATGGCTTTGAAACTAAATGTCAAATCATAATAAAGCAGTGGGACAAAAGTTACTCACTTTGTCTGAGCAGTGACGTCATCTTGACTGCAAAATGAGTAAAAAGGCTAGGAGTTTGTCTTCGATACAGTTGTACAGGTGAAATATTGAATGTTTTGAAAGATACAATACTTTGCCGGGATTTGAACCCAGATCTTCCGATCTACGCGCGACTGCTCTTATCTACTGAGCTACCAAGGTAACATGTGGGTATGGCCCTAAATTTTTCAACTGATTCTCACTTTCCTGGTACACCACAAGAAAATCTCTTCCGTGGTTCAAATCCTGGTAGGATATTGAATTTTTCAGTTCTGGTTCTACCGTTCAAAGTCTGCCTACACATGGTTTGATGATGTGTCAGTCTATAGATAGTTTTACTCAAAAACGAAAAGTCGGTTAAGAACCAAAGTTGGTATTTAAGTTTAGTGTCTTACAACGATGCGGCACAAAGATTTTGAAGCAAATTCCTGCACCATAAACTTCCCTTCACATGGGAAATTTTTCAAAAATTTTGATTTTCTCGAAAATGGCTCTAACAATTTTTATTAAAAATTGTTAATTTTTATTAAAAATTTATGTTTAAGATATTTTTATAACCAACGAAATGCATATTTTGAGTTTGCTGGCTATAGCCCACGTAGTCATGTTTACTCTGGATGACTTTTGCATAACTGGTAAATCATAAGAGGTAGACCAAATTGTACTATACAAAAATGTAGATCTTGTTAAAGCACACTGTTTATGTCCGAACAAAATATTTGTACAGTGAACCATTTCGGAGATATTCGTTGTTATTTGTGTGAATTTTGGAAAACTTAAGACTTGGAACATCATTATTCTTTTTCTTCTTTTTCTTTCCCTGATTACCCTCCCTTTGTGTAGGACTTACACCCCCTAGGACTTACAAGACAGTACCTAGGGTAAGACGCCTGACGGGGAGCAGACGAACCTATGGACCCGACAGAGTGAAGATCTGGAAGCAGGTGGTCAGTCAAACACCAGGTATGATAGTGAAGAAATTTACGATATGAAATGCAGGGGAAATCGATGATTGGGAATGTGATAATGGATCAATTGGTGGAATGAGTAGCGGGGGAAACCGGAAAACTCGAAGAAAACCCGCCCTGGTGCCGCTTCGTCCATCACGAATACCACACGCGGGTCCCTGGGATCGAACCCGGGCCACCCAGGTGGTAGGTAAACGCTGTAACCGCTCGGCCACGGCACCACCGAACACCATTATTCATGTTTCATGTTAGCCGTGCAAAGAGATCGGAATTTGGAACTTTAAAAGATTTGACTATCGCTCAAGGCCTACTTTATTCCCATATTCCCCTTGTAGGTACCTACAAGAAAGTGAACTATAAGATAATTTCTACAAATGTTTATCTCAGCTACCACGAAGAAGATAGAAGAATGAGTTTGTAAGGATGGTTAGTTCAGGAGTAGAGGAAGTCATAGTGCAACACATCGGATTTTTCAGTTCTGATTCTACCTTTCAGTGTACCTACACTGACTTGTGACTACAATAATTGTAGTTCCAATCCATGTTGTGGCATTGAATTTTCCAGTTCTCATTGTCCCTTTCAAGGTTTGGCTACACATGGTTTGTGTGTCTTAGAACAATCAATGATTCCATGGTTCAAATCCCGGCTATGGCATTGAGTTTTACAGTTCTGGTTCTACCTTTCAAAGTTTGAGTACCCATGGCTTGTATGCCTTAGAACAATTAACTGTCATTTATTAGCATTATATGTTGAAATTCAATGTTTTATTTATCTCGTAAAAATTTCATCAATACGAGGACTAGATATTATTTAGCTTATACAAAGAAATGATTACATATTGTAGTTTGGAGCAAGATTTAACCCTGTTACTGTGAGATTACTATGATCTGGTAAAGGAAACCTACTTTTGCAAAACATCACTATACACAACAGCTTAATAATAATAATAATAATAATAATAATAATAATAATAATAATAATAATAATAATAATAATAATAATAATAATAATAATAATAATAATAATAATAATAATAATAATAATAATAATAATAATAATAATAATAATAATAATAATAATAATAATAATAATAATAATAATAATAATAATAATAATAATAATAATAATAATAATAATAATAATAATAATAATAATAATAATAATAATAATAATAATAATAATAATAATAATAATAATAATAATAATAATAATAATAATAATAATAATAATAATAATAATAATAATAATAATAATAATAATAATAATAATAATAATAATAATAATAATAATAATAATAATAATAATAATAATAATAATAATAATAATAATAATAATAATAATAATAATAATAATAATAATAATAATAATAATAATAATAATAATAATAATAATAATAATAATAATAATAATAATAATAATAATAATAATAATAATAATAATAATAATAATAATAATAATAATAATAATAATAATAATAATAATAATAATAATAATAATAATAATAATAATAATAATAATAATAATAATAATAATAATAATAATAATAATAATAATAATAATAATAATAATAATAATAATAATAATAATAATAATAATAATAATAATAATAATAATAATAATAATAATAATAATAATAATAATAATAATAATAATAATAATAATAATAATAATAATAATAATAATAATAATAATAATAATAATAATAATAATAATAATAATAATAATAATAATAATAATAATAATAATAATAATAATAATAATAATAATAATAATAATAATAATAATAATAATAATAATAATAATAATAATAATAATAATAATAATAATAATAATAATAATAATAATAATAATAATAATAATAATAATAATAATAATAGTAATAGTAATAGTAATAGTAATAGTAATAGTAATAGCATAGCGGATAGAAGAGATAGTGTGAGCTCTTCGGGAGTTACTATGGTTCGCTCACAAGATGGCACTGGTGTCGCGGTCGCTTCACTTTAGTTCACGAATGCATGGTGAAAATGGGTTTCATATTATCAATTAGCATTTTAAATACCTAAAATCGTAAGCAGGAATATTTGAAATACTGTTTTGAAACATCGTCTTTCCTTGACACATAGTATAGGATACTATTTTACAATAATGGGTATTATAATTAATTAAGAACAATGGGAAATATCGGCTTACATGAATTTACGCTGAAAAATTAAACCATAATGCAAATTATGTATGTTATGTATATAAAATATCGAAACTCACCGTGGAATTAGATGATGGAAACCTTGGAGATTTTACGTATTGATTTTGATGACTTCGATGACGTCATTTCTCTACTGAGTTCCTTGGTACGAAAAAAGAAGCAACACTTCATGTAATGTAGTGCTAACTTTCCAACTAAATCCAGTTTGTGTTCCACGCAGTATCCTATTCCACTGGGTCCTAATGTGATTTCGTCTATGTTATCTAAGCACTCGTAAAATATATCACCCCACAAACTTTCAGACGAGCACATTTTCTTCTCTAAAATAGCCTCGACTTGCAAAAGAATATTAACCACACATTCAGAAGGGTAGGTTAAATACCGACGATTTCTTAGGGCGCCATAGTCTTTTATTGTAGTGAAAGTGGAAGCTAATGTGTCAGAGGGTAGATCGGTGGACAGAGTAGAGGCACAGGTTTTAGAACTAAGTTTTTCGAGCATCTTTTTTACTATATAACCCCCTAAGTTGTGTACTAAGCATCTTTTAGAAATATTGTCCTGATAGAGTTCGGGAACTTCACTTTCCCAGTCAAGTATTTTAGTTTTGTTCTTTATTTTGTTTCCAACAAAATCCAACAGCTCACGGTTTTTTTTTTTTTTTTTTTTTGCTCAATTTGTTTTGCCAATATACGAATTTGATTCATAAAAGATGTAAGTGGTGGCTCCACTTTATTCTCACAATTAGCAGCATTTGATAGTGCAAGTTTTACAGGGACATACACAGCCTGTAGCATATGTAAATGTAAAAAGTCAACTGTGGAAGGATGGTCATCACAGCTTAAAGAACGCATAATTCCAAAGTGCCGTTCCAGGGGGTCTTGATTGAATTTTGCTGTTAAGACGTACGCAAATCCTCTATTCCATAAATACTCGGACACTTCCAAAGTACTTTTTAACGTGACTCTAAAAGATTCCATTGTCCTAGTTGAGCAGAATGTGTTATTTTCAGACGTTATCATGCGAAAGAAATCTTTTAGTACTCTGTGAGATTGCGAATTTTTATAGAGTGCTTTAATTGGAACTGTGGAGTTTAGTGCATCTACAAGATTATTTACATCTCTTGTGAATAGTTCAATATTTTCGCTCCCCTTAAATTTTTCAAAATTAATTTTCCAGAAGAAGTCAATGCCATTTGCAGTGCTGTTACTGAACAATTGAAAACACAGTCTCACATTCATTTTCTGAAAAGAGGTGGGGTCTATGTGGGATGAGGTCAATTTCGGGCAAACTCTCAGACCAGCAAATTTAGGAGAAGTGTCAGCTTCATGAATATATCTATAAAAATTATATTGGATGCTCTTATTTCTATATAAGACATCCACCTTATCATGAAAACAATTGATCATGCATTTTATTATGTGGACGCAATCTGAAAAAGCCCATATTCTTCTTTTGTCATCAAGTGGGTGCTGTACATTTTCACATGTTGCCCTATTCCTAAATTTTTCCATACTTTTTTGTTTGAATGACTTCCATCGCCAGTGAAACCAACAATTCTTGTCCCTGAGTTTTCTAACTGGATAATTACTTCTATAAGGAGCTTAGCTAGTATATCACCGGGTGTAGCATTTCTACTTGCGTAAATCGCTACTGGTTGGCTCCAATTATGTAATTAGGGAATACACATAAAAACTAAAGCATGGTTAGCCATAAACATTTTTCTGATTGTCAGGAGTGTGTTCACCTAGATTAACGAATCCGTCTACTTTTAGTGAGCTAGCATTGAACCTAACTTCTTCTCTTAATTTGACCTCATCAAATATTACAACTCCAAGACGCTTGTTTTCATCGTCTTCTTGACTGAATGTAGTAGAAATCGCATTTAGAGCATTACTATTTATACCATATGTGCACTTTATCCCTTTAGATAATTTCCTTAAATGGGCTTCAGAAGGCAGGGGCAGCAATTCATGTGTTAAGCAATGTCTATAACCTTTAGGGCTTTTAATTTTAAATAGCAAGCTTTCTAATAGAAATTCATTGGTGTAACGCATCCCCTTCGAGCTCGTCTGACATTTTTTAAGCATTTTATCTAGAACCAGCTTTTGGTTTTTACTTAAACAATTTAAATTGCGTTTATTTCGCAACAATTAGTAGCGAATTTCTTTTCTACTATTTTTAATTTAGCCCTCTCTTTAGATAGCAGGATTTTAGTTCTAACTAAATTTCTATTGAGGTTTCTAATTCTTTTCTTCAGTGTAGCAATTTCATTATTGACACTTGTGTTTGTGACCTTGGAGGAATTAGAACTGTTTTCTGTGAATTCCTCATTGTTGAAGGACGGTGCGTTTGAAATAAGAACTGGTTGATTGGATCCTGCATCTGGTAATTTACTGATTGTTGAATATTGCTTTCTCAGTAATTTTTTTGTCTCTGTTTTGTGGAGATTTTCGGGATTTATGCACTGTAGTTAAGTACCTGGTAAATTAGGAAATATACAGGGAATTGCCCCTGGCTTTAACCGCCATTTAATTCTAGGGATTTCAACTAGTTTTCCATGCACAACGAATGAATCAACTTTCACTAAGAAGTCCTCTGGAAAATGTTTGTCACAAACACTGGATTTAAGAGATACGTTAGTGTCTTTCCTAGGAATAGACTTCTCCCATTTGTAAAACAGGTTGTTATCTTTAGGAGGAGTAAAAAATGTCTAGCTTCTGGGCAGTTTCTGTACCCTGAACGACACCCGGGTACAAAACAAGTTCGCATTTTTAATCAATTATATTGATGTTGCTTTAAACTTACGTTTTGAAGAACACACACATTTATGCACAAACTTAGAAGCAATTTCACAAGTTATGTACCTAATTACTCACAAAACATAACCTATACGTATAAAATTGTCTGCACTTCCGAATCACATACTAGGCAGTTCGGCCGCATTTTGAGGCGACTGCGATCGCCACGCCACAGTTTCGGTCAGTTGCCACGGTACCTTCCCTTCCTTCTCTCCTTCCCTCCTTCCTTCCTTCCTTCCTCCTTTCCTACTTCCTCCTTCCTCCCTTCCTCCCCTTCCTTCCTTCCTCCCTTTCCTCCCCTCCATTCCAACTTCCCTCTTCCACTCCTCCACTCTTCCCCTCCAACCCTTCCTTCCCTCCTCCCCTACTTCCCTCTTCCACTCCTCCACTCTTCCCCTCCTACCCTCCTCCCCTCCTCCCTTTCATTTCCTACTCATCTTCAATCCAGTCTTTCAGAGTCGAAGGCATCGTGTGATGGTTCTACTCGGCCGGCACCCGTGGTGTTGTAGGCTGCACGGCGGACTCTGCTGTTACGGACCTACCATGGTGGCTTCTGTCCGGATTGGGAAACACCCATTGATCACTCTCGCCTCCTTTGTTCCTCCCGGGGTTTTACATACAATAACTTCCTGAAAGTTCAGCGCGGATTGCCCTCTGTAGTCTCTCCATTCCCGTTAACATAAATCACAACAAACATAAGATGTGGATGTGCAAAGGACCAGCCTAGAATATCCTTTTCGGAATCCTCTCATGTCGGATTACGATGAACTTGAAGTGACTTAACACGATGGAGCGTAACCTGAAGTAAGAAAGTAGGTCTATTATATTGCGCTTAACATAATGGGAATGACGCTGATTGGTTACTCTTTTACTCACCAGAGACGGTAGATATTCGAAACACCTCTCTTTTCCTAATTAGACAAATAAAGAAAATACGAAAATGTGGAGTAGAACACATTTTAAATGGCGAATAAAGTATGGAGATGGCCATCATCTACTTTAGGAGCAAAACAAAAGAAACACAGTTTTGATGCAAATAGTTATATAGAAAGGCACAATTTATTCCTGCGTGGCACTACTCGCCGATTGCTTCAAATTAGTTGCGTGACCTCTAAACTTGACGTAACATGAAAGAAAACCTCATAAGTAGACGTTAAGTAGACCCTAAATAGCTCCATTTAACATTACGTGTTAAACTTTCACTTTACGTTCCGTCGCGTTAAGTCATTTTAAGTAAAGGTCATTGTATCCCCGGCATTAGGCAAAGTACAGCTATACAATGAGTGACTGGGGTTTAAGGGCCCGTCTACAACCAGGTAATTTGGGACCGATACAGCGATATCCTAAATGGAAGTCGCACAGATTACGTAGAGGTTACGGAAGAGGGTACGCACTGTTTTCTCTTTCTAAAGTTGTCTGCGAACTAAAATCAAGATTCGGTGAAGTTATTTGCTATTAGAAAGGAAGAGGGGAAGAGGGAGCATCAGGGTTGCCAACCCATGCGATAATTAAGGGGGAATGCAGATTGGTGCTAGATACGGTAAATGGACTTATTCTATCGTCTCAGCTTATGAAAGAATGTGGTGGGTCCGAAAATCAGCAAGTCACCGAGAAGATGTTAAAGTTTATCTCAACAACAAATTTGTATAATGCTGCAACAGAGGAAACACAGATGAATAGTGCGAGAAACTTAAGTGCTAAAGTTGTAATACTGATTGAGGTCATCATTCTTGCAAGTGGATACCACAAACATCAATACTAATACATATTAATAAGTGTTATGCTGATACATTTATTGTTGTAGCATTTGGTTTATGATGTACGATAATTTTGAATACAAATTTATAATTTTGAGTGACCGGTACAATAATTATACTTTTAAACTGATGTGGAATTACCCACTCCTCCGTTCCACTCTCCTACGCGGAATGCTGCTTTCTGGTGATTTCTACTCCGACTGCTCTGGCATGTGATTTTAACCTCAGGGTATGCGTGGGTGTTTGCGAATAAAAAACCAGAACTCTCGTTGAAACACTTTTATTCTCACCAAAATAGGAATGCGTGAGATTTGCCGATCGTTATTAACAACGTTAAGTCGTTACTGTGTCTTGACTAAGACCGAAGATTATTACTATTAAATATGTGTCCTCACACTCGAGGATCCGGAATACATGTCCCGTGACTGAAGTGCTCGCTCGCAGATCTGGTCGAGAAGTGTACCGACCCGTTCCGTCCGGTTCTGGAGGTCAAATCTAAACGACCCTTTCTCTCCGGGTTCTCGCAAGCAAGTCTTTGTGCGTCATGACGCTCTCTGTACCTTTCACTTCTTAATTAGTAACAGGGTTTCGAAGAAACGACCATCCCTTGTTTTCGTGCTCAACACCGGCACTTTGCGATTTCCAGGAAAACTGGTCTTCCCAGGTCTCGCTTGACTACCTGAAGTTGCCCCTAATGACTTGTCTGTACCTTTTTGTGCCTTTTGACTATTTTAGCCACAACTAATCTCCCAGATTCTGTAGCTTTATACACGTAACGATTTTAACATTTTCTGATTATTTAATTCCGCCAGGTGATGCAGTATTATATGCATAATTATGGTGTTCACAATTTCGGCTTCAAATGCCCCCCATAGACATTGTCATATTATACAATAATATGGCGATGTTTATGTCTTGCCCGAAAACAATTTCCTTAAAAAATATTACGCGATCGATCGGCAAACCTTGAGCTGATTACATACAATTAATTTTTCTTTTCTTTCACAACTGGTTAACATCAATTCACTTTATAATTTTAACATGGTTATGTTTGTCATGTAAACCTTTGTCATACATACATATAAATCACCCTTCACATAAATTGAATTAAAACATTTGTACAAAGTTCACACTCAATAAATACATAATTATACCCTTTTTCATGATTACAATAAAATTGTAATTATCTTATCGACTATTATTTACATATTTATTTTCTCTTATCTTCCGCTTTTATATAACATTTTGCAAAGGTCTTTGGTGGGTTAGATTGTTTATATATATAGAAACGTTATCCACTCTTTCACTTCACTTGTTTTTCTTACATCTATTTACAATTTTTGTTCTTAAACACTATCCGGTTTGTACATTCATGCTCTAACCAGTCTCAGGAAATTCACACCGTTTACGTACTCTCAGGAATATTTAAAGATTCCCGATAGGGTCTCAGAAGCTGTTTGTGCCATCGGCCAATAGATTTGTTAGTTTTCTTATCCGTTAGTTCGAAGGTATGTCCCCCAAATTCTGCTGTAATTATTGCAGGATCTTTATACCATAATTCTAACCTATGATTTCTCCTAAGTGCGTTTCACTCAGTCTATTCGCTTGGTTCACTTGTCCTCTTAACAAATTCTCCCCATCATGCATCTTTATTTTCTTCTCCTTCGAGTTTAATCTGGGATCTTTATACTTACTCATTTTTTTAACATTATTACGTAGATCATTATATCCTCTGTAAGCGACGTTTTCCTTATCAATTTCATTATATTCTTCTAATTTAACTTCTGCTAATTCCATTTCTCCAATATTTATTACTTCCACGACAAATGTTTCCTCCTGAATGTCTTCTTCTACCTAATCCCTTGTAATTATACCCAAATTACTGTCCTCTAAAAATGGCACGACAATGGTGTCTTGTTCCGTAATAATTTTCAAAAATCTATGTTCGAAGTTCACAATAGCGTTCCATGCATATAGGCTATCACACCCGATTATAAGGTCCGTAACTAGCCTAGGTACAACTAAAATAACAAGTTAATAATTCTTCCGCAAATCTCAACATTTAACATGGCCTGAAACTTTACCTTTTCCCTTATCTTTCCCACTGCTACTGAGCAATATATCCCGTGTACTTCTCGCGGTAGGAATTCTTCCCAATCCTCACTGAAGGCGAGTTTGACAGGGTACGAAGTTTTCCGTCACCTTGCTAATTGCTCCCGTTCCGTTACCATTATGTGAACGTCCCGGGTTCACGTCCTGACTGTGTTTGCTGGCCATCCATTGCCTAGTTCTGTTAATGGCGTCTGTCCTATCTTCCTGAACCGGTGAATTTCTCCCACTCCTATTTCTATAATCTTGCCTTGGGGAATGAGGTCTATATACATTGTTATTATTAATATTATTTTCGTGATAGCTATTTCATGAATAGCGTCGGTTTCTGTGAAACTGTCCCCTTCTATCTCTTACATACCTATAGGTGTGCATAAAATTGACTTAAGCGTTTCGCCCTCTTTGAAAGTTTTCGTACCTTCCCCTATAACTACCGTCAAAGTTATTTCTCCTTCGGTTCTCATTATTATCATTTTTCGGTACGGGCCCGTGATATCTTTCCCTAGTATCGTAATTTCTACCATTTCCTGAATGTGCCCTCAACCCGAAGAATTTTGTAGGACTTCTTTCATTCTTAACAAAATTGTTACCCTGACTGACTTCATTTTGACCTTTTTTTCTTTCCAAGGCAAGCAATAAATCTATCATTGCAGCAATTGTAACCGGTCTTGCAATAATTATATAGTGTTGGATTGTGGGTGGTTACCTGATTGATTAATTCCCTATCTGCTACTGGTGGATCAATCACTTTCGACTTCCTGGCCACTCCCATAAAATAATTAACCATCGAATGATCTTTACGGGGATTATATTTACCATTACTGAGTTCCAAACGAATACTCGCTTGTCTATTTGGCCCCCAGTATCGATTTAAAAATATTTATTTGAATGTAGCTTAATTCTGCTCTAATCCCACAGATAATTCAAGCCAATTAGATGCGTTTCCTTTAAAGCACTTGCGCACCAATATCATTTTGTATTCCTCGGGTATACCTTTTACAATAAAATATTCCTCAATGCTGTTAATGAAGGTTTTGGGATCTTCAGATTCCTCATTCTCAAAAATCGGTGGTGAAATATGCTGAGAATATGGTTAGGCCATGGAACATGTAGACCGCCATTTCTCGTCACATTTGCAGTATCGTGGTTATTAGAAGTGCTGGGACCTAAATTCAGCATTGGAAGATCAGCTGGCGCATGCGGCACCGCCTCATTCCGTACTGTTACACTGCTTATGTTACTACCTGCTGAGTTACTAACATTATCAGAAATGCTTACTCTCTCAAAAAGCTCTTTAATTTTGTCACCTGCTTCATCCATCAAGTGTTCCAAACAAGTGCGCAGTACAGTATAATTGAGTTTATCACACTTCCCAGTATCCTACTTTTAACTGGTTTAGGTCCTCCAATATTTGGCATTAATCTTCCCAACATTGTAACAGTTTTTTCAGCCTTGCTTGTAACATATCTAATGTGCGCCCACATACTCATATTATGTCCCATTTGTATTCCTAAATATTTAGTGCACGGTTTAGATTCAATTTCCTGATTTCCAAAATGTAGTTTTATTTCCCTTATTGTTCTCCTTCCCTCTCAGATGACGATTTCTGTCTTCTCTGGTGCTAATCGCAGTCCTTTCTGGAGCATTCATATATCCATTTTCTTCATACACCACAAGATTTTTTCTTCCACCTCTTCTTTCAATTTACCCAGTATTGCCATAGCCAGATCATCTGCATATCCTATGGTTTTGACCCCTGTTGGTAAGTCCAACTTTAATACCTCATCATAACATGCATTACATAAAATTGGTCCTAGTACAGAGCCTTGTGGGGCGCCACAACTCATGTCCAGGCGCAACTTTTCTCCTACATGGATTTTTCTTTCTTCCAAATAACTGTATATAAGTTTAATTAGATACGGGGCTATTTTTCTTATTTTTAATTCATTTATTATGCCCAGCCATGGTGCTGAGTTGAAAGCTTTTTTTACATCGAGCGTAACCATAATGGCATATATGTTCTTATTTTCTTCTAGTTCTGATCTAATATAACTCTTTATGGTCTCATGGGCATCTAGTGTTGAAAGACCTTTTCTAAAACCGAATTGTCTTTCTGAGAATCCCTCTTTGCTTTCAATCTCCTGTACAAGTCTTTTATTTATTATTTGCTCAAAGAGTTTCCCAATAACGTTTATCAAACACAATGGTCTATACGTGTGTGGCGGTCACTAGTGGAGAAATTCAGAAACATTCTAGTGAAGTTGATATTCTATGTTGCTATCTTTTGTTTTTCCTTTGTTTTAAAAAATCAATAAAACGTTTTGGTAACACGCATCATAAAAGGTTATTCAATAAAGCGCATTAAATAAACCAAACTGGTTACATCCGACGTGATAGATTACCAAACGACAAGTGAATTTCCTAATAAAAACATAGACAACAACCACGACAGCACTGAAGGACCACTAACCACAATACCAAACGAAACGGAACTTGCACGTGTTTCAGTGAAGATCCCGCCGATCTGGAAAAGAAATATTAAGTTATGGTTCCTTTAAGTTGAAGCTCGATTTACCTCGTTAAATATAAAAAGTGAAACAACAAAATTGAACCATGTGATTGCCTCGTTAGCAGCGGATGTCGTGGAATTAATTTCCGACTTTTTGACTCGACCATTATCTACCACGCCGTTCACAGATTTTAAAACTAGACTTACTCAGGAATTTGAAAAGTCAGAAAATAGGAAACTGACCAAACTATTAACAGAGGTAGAATTAGGCGACAAAAGGCCGACTCAACTCTTGCGAGAGATGCGAAGTTTAGCTGGTATGCAGGTTAAAGACGACTTCTTAAAAAATATATTTATGCAGCGTCTTCCTGTTACCACACGATCCATATTAGCAACGAGCAAAGATGATCTTGATACCATAGCCACTATGGCTGATAAAATTATTGAAATTTCCCCACCAGGATCGAATATATGTGCTCAAAACGTGCAGTCACCATCATCCGTCGTTATCAGTAAAATGAACGGTACCGGTAACGATCGTATTTCAAGACTGGAAGCACAGATCGCGGAATTGACGTTGACCATCAATGAATAAAAAACATTGTCACAATCTTCAAGGAGTAGCTCACTTTCATCGCGATCCTCACGAAGTAGATCACGAGATAGGTCGAGGTCAGGCCAGCGTTTTAACCCTCATGGAACACTATGTTGGTATCACTTTAAATATCGCCATAGAGCAAAGAAATGTCAGAGCCCATGCTCATACCAACCACTGGAGAGCTCTTATTAGGACTCAACCTTGCTCTATGGCGAAATTTTACATGGAACTTCGTGATTGCAGGCGCACAATCCGCAATCATTGGAGCAGATTTCGTTCACCATTACAATCTTTTAATAGATCTAAAGAACAGGCGAGTCATTGATTCCATGACCTCAGCAACGACATTTGGCACAATGATACAGGTATCAGGCATAGAATCAGTTCGAGTTATCCCACCAGACCATAAACATGCCGACATTCTAAAAAGATTTCCCAACTTACTTCATGAAAACATTCATTTCAACATTCCGGATACAACCGTTGATCATACCATTGTCACTGAGGGACATCCGGTAGCGACACGAGCACGACGATTACCTCCAGACAAACTGAGGACAGCCAAAGCAGAGTTCCAGCAGATGATTAACATGGGAATCTGCCAACCGTCAAAGAGTGCTTGGGCGAGTCCCCTCCATTTAGTACCAAAGAAAGATGGTTCCTGGAGGCCTTGTGGAGACCACTGAGCTCTCAAAAACATCACCAAGCCAGACAGATACCCTATACCTAATCTTCAAGATTTCAACAGCCAATTGGATGGGAAACGAATATTTTCAAAGATAGATATCGTCAGAGCCTATCACCACATACCTGTACATCCAGATGATATAGCCAAAACAGCAGTGATAACTCCATTTGGGTTGTTCGGATTCTTACGTCTTCCATTCGGACATAGCAATGCAGCCCAGACTTTCCAACGATACATGGACACTGTACTGAGAGACTTCGAGTTCGTCTACTGCTACATAGATGACATCCTAGTAGCATCAGAAGATGAAGCAGAGCACAAGAAACACCTTCATTTGCTATTTGAGCGCTTGAGTAAATTCAACATTAGAATTAACTTGAGCAGATGTATTTTCAGTTCCACAGAAATACCATTCCTGGGATATGTGATATCTGAAAAAGCAATTACTCTACTACCTGAACGAGGGCAAATCATTTTCAACTATCCGCTACCTGCTACAATTAAGGAACTGCGTAGATTTCTTGGCCTCATTAATTTTTATAGAAGAGCACTCCCAGACTTGGCGAGCAAACAAGCCGAGCTTTGTAACCTTCTTCATGGTGCCAAGAAGAATGATAACAGAAAGATTGAGTGGACCCAAAGTCTCCGACAAGCTTTTGATCTCGTAAAAGACAGCCTAGCAAAATCAGCACTTCTGGCTCATCCATCCTCAAATTTACCCTTAACTTTGATGGTTGATGCATCAGATTTTGCTATCGGTGCATCTCTACAACAAATCAAAGACGATAACTTACAACCTTAGCTTTCTTCTCCAGGAAACTTACAAGTGCAGAGAAGAATTACTCAACCTATGACAGAGAACTCCTAGGAGCCTATTCTGCTGTGAAGCACTTTCAGTATATGCTAGAAGGACGTAACTTTCCTATCTATACTGATCACGAACCACTCACCTTCATGTTCAAACAACGCCCAGAAAAATCGTCTCTACGTCAGATCCGTCAAATTAGTCTCATTGGACAATTCACTACGGACATACGTTACACTGCTGGAAAAGAAAATAGCGTAGCTGATGCTTGTTCACGAATTGCTTAATCACTACTCCTGCAACTATTACAATGGAACAAATTGCAGAGAATCAACAAGGTGACGAAGAGCTCACACACCTCAAGGATTCAACTTCACTGACACTTCAGACAATAATATGACCAAATGATAAAGAACTTGTTTGTGAGGTGTCCGAAGGTATGGTTCGACCATATATACCTCACCAACTCCAACAAACAATTTTCAACACAATGCACAATCTAGAACACCCTGGTATTCAAGCTACTATCAATTTAGTCAGAAAACGCTTCATTTGGCCATCACTAAAGAAGGACCTGTGGAACTGGATATCAGCATGTATACCGTGCCAACGAAGCAAAGTCTGGAAGCACACGAACAGTGCAGTAGGACGATATCCAGAAATTAGCTCTAGATTCAATCATATTAATGTTGACATCGTGGGACCCTTACCTCCATCACAAGGATATCGCTATTTGCTAACAATTATTGATCGTTTCTCAAGATGGCCGGAAGCACTTCCACTAGCAGATATTACAGCAGAAACAGTTTCGTTTGCCATAATTTCAACATGGATATCTCGTTTTGGAGTGCCACAAATAATAACCACCGACCGAGGAAGACAGTTCGAATCTCAGTTGTTCAAATGTCTAACCAACGCACTGGGCATTGTCCATATCAAAACTACAGCATATCATTCTCAAGCAAATGGGAAAATTGAGCGCTGGGGTCGTCAGTTAAAGACTGCTTTAAAAGCACAGATGTCTGACGATTGGGTTTTGAAGCTGCCTTTAGTCTTGTTAGGTCTTCGCTCGTACGTCATTCCACAAGTTAGTATACCACACCAGGAGAATTCCTCAATGAACAAAAATTAGTAATCGACATTCCAGCCTTCGTATTCAAACTGAAAGAACAGATGAGGAACCTAAAGCCAGTTCCCATTGAACACCATGACAGCAAAAGTATATTCATTCACCCAGAACTCATGACAAGCAAATTCGTTTTCGTTCGACATGATGCAGCTAGAACCCCGCTTCAACCGACATATGATGGACCATATCAAGTTCTATCTCGCAATTACAAACACTTCGAAATAGAGACATCAAGTGGAAGACAAACAATTAGCATCGATAGATTAAAACCTGCTTTCATTCTAAAAGAATATTCTTCTCACAAAATGGAAAACACATCAGAAGGATCAACAATGGATATTCCCTCACCTTCTCCATCTAACAATCAACCCTGTGCACCTTTACCACAAACTACCAGATCAGGTCGACAAGTCACCTTCCCTCGAAAATACATGGACGCTGTCACTGCGGAGGGAGTGTATGGCGGTCCCTAGTGGAGAAATTCAGAAACATTCTAGTGAAGTTGATATTCTGTGTTGCTATCTTTTGTTTTTCCTTTGTTTTAAAAAATCAATAAAAATGTTTTGGTAACACGCATCATAAAATGTTATTCAATAAACCGCATTAAATAAACCAAACGTGATACCTTCAACTCCTTTCCTGGGTTTTTCAATTAAAATTAGCCTAGCTATTTTCCATTCTTTGGGGAAAATCCCTTTAATTATTTGTTCATGTATTATTCCTTCTAGAACATTAGGTTTCTGTGTTGCAATAACCGTTAAAACCTCTGGTGGGATTCCATCAGGTCCTCCTGCTTTTCTTCCTTTTATTCGTCTACCAGCTTGTGTAATCTCATTTTTTTGACACAGAGGTATTTCCTCTTTGTTGACCTTTAGTTCTGGCCATATATTCATTTTAGGCTCTGGAAATAAAGTTTTCGCTTTCTTTAGTTGTTCTTCATCTTTTAGCCATACTGGAGATCGAAATCCAAAGTTTCCTGAAACTATCTGATATGCTTTCCCCCAAGTGTCATTATCAATTTCTGTACACAGTTGCTCCCATGCAGTATTTTTGCCGCCTTAATAGCATTTTTAAAAGTTCTTCTGCTTTCACGGTAATGATTATATATCTCCTGCGTTTCATGTTCATTCCTCCCATTTATCCCATTTGGCCTTGTCAGTTTCCTTCTAGCATCAATACTATTCTTCCTTAGTTGTGCAATGCTGTCATTCCTCCAGTAGGCGGCTTTATGCTTCTTACTAGCATATTTCTTTTTAAGTGCATAATTGCATACATTTTCAATCATTCTTCCAAATTCACTTGGCTGGTAAGTATATTCTGGACGTCCTGTTTCTTGTTCAGCCTTGGCCAGTAAAGCATCCTTATACTCTTCTTTATATATCCAGCCTTTTGGATACGATTTCGCTTGCTGTTTTATCATTGGGGCTGCGCTTTCCAAGACAATATACATATATATATGGTAACTCAGATTTTCCTCATCGTCCACATACCATTTAGTAACTAATTTGTTTACCTCAGCAGTACAAATATTAATATTAATGTAGGAAGATCCATTATTTCTCTCGAAAGTAGGTTTTTCCCCATCATTTAAGATGATGTAATCATTTTGGTTTACCCAGTCATCCAATGCACTAACTTTGTCTTCAGTTGGTGATCCCTAACTTAAAGCCTTGGCATTAAAATATCCAATTAAAACTTTTTTTTTTTGTTCTTGTCTTGCTGCATAATGCTGAGACTTACTTGGTCTATGAAGAATTGTAATTCCAGCACATTTTTTGTGGGGGAAACATAACACGAAAATATAACCATCTTGTCAGTTTCCACCCATATATATCTCCTTTGCCCTTGCCAGTTTTCCTTATCTTGGAGCCTGTTCAGTGACTGATAGTTGCATTTTACGGTCAAAGGGTTGGCAAGCCTGACTGACGGTTGCCAAGGCGATGTTGCTATGAAGAAGAAATAAAAAAAATCAAGAAATGGACAGATTAGCGTAGCAGGCTGTAAATTCTTATAGTGAAATTTGATTCATTTACGTGCTGCAATATTATTGTTACGATAGTGATTGATTGATTTGTTTGACTGTTGTACTTAGTGAAAGTAAAACAAAAGTATACAACCTGTGCTAATTGGTATCTTGCTGGCAATAATCAAACATTTGCTACAGTCTATTTTAGGTACATATCCTATACCATGACGGTAACATTTGGTCCTCCGGGCCGGATATAGCTATAGATTGCCAGCAAACCGCATAATAACTGAAATATCGATATGCACTTGTAACGCATACAATGGTAACCATCTTGTCTTCTCCATGCTGGCATCAAGATGGAAACCGAAGCGCCCGGAATAATTACTAATGCAGCATCAGCACCAGGCAAGAGTGATTCTATAAAAGGTTAGCCATTATCTAGTTACTAGCTATTAGCCTACCTTGACTGGCTTCCTATATTAGTAATAATGACACATTGCCTTACATCCACTCTAATTAATCCCATGCCATTCCTTTGCTCACTTCTTATTGCTGTCCCTCACTAGATATTTTATTATAACACGTTGGTGGTACAAACTGCATCATATCTATTGCTGTGCAACTAATATTATGGAAGAGTAGAATAAGAAGCAATTAATCACAAAACGAGCCGTGGCGAAAGCAAGTTTTACTCGCCTTGCCAAATTTGTTAATGAATTCCAAGCTGGCTCAGATACTTATTCAATAGTTGTAAGAGTAAAGGAACTGCCCAAAATTAGGGATAAATTTGAAGATGCACAATCTCACCTAGAATTGTTTGAAGATCTCGAGAGTCATTCTGCTGACAGAGAAAGCGTTGAATTACTATATTTTAGCCTAGAAGCAACAATGGCTAAACTACTAGCACAAAGTTAAGATGAAAATGTTAGCAACAATTCTGTTTGCCCTCCCTTGTCACATACAAGGAGCGCTATGAAAGCAATAAAACTGCCAACTCTTGAAATACCTTCATTTAGTGGTGATATAACCAAGTTTAAGCATTTTGTTGATACCTTTGAGAGCCTAGTTGTTAAAAATGAAAACTTAGATGATCCTCAGAGGTTTCACTAACTTCTCTCTTCACTAACAGGAGAAGCACATAATTTAATAGCTAATATTCTTGTCATAAGTTGTAATTTCAAGGTTGCATTGGAAACTATTAGCAATCGTTATGACAATTTAAAACTTATTGCTTCCGCTCAACTTGTACGTTTGTTGAGTTTACCCGCTGCTCACAAATCGTCTGCAAAGGAACTTAGGGCCTTAATAAGTCAAACCATGAGTAATGTAAATGCAATCAAATCGATAAACATAGAAATTCCATTGGCAGAATTGATAGTATCTCAACTAGTGTTAGATAAGTTGGATATAACTATAAAGAAAGTATTTGAAGACACATTAGACTCAAATAACTTTCGTGCATTTAAGGATCTTAATACATTTCTAGAAACAAAGTGTAAATCGCTAGAAATAGTCAAACCAAAATGGAATACAACTTGCTCAAGCATGTCAAATGTTAACACACAGAAAGTAGTAAATCACAAACAGAAATCCAGTTTTCAACAGGCTTATGCTGTTATGGCCTTAAACTGTGCATATTGTAATTCTTCACATGCATTAACAAAATGTAAGGCAACTGTTCAAGCTCCTGTATTAGAACGCAGAGCTTTTGTTAAGGATGCCAACCTGTGTTTTAACTGCTTACGATCTGGTCATATAGTCAGAAATTGCAAATGATCGAACTGTCGCACTTGTGGTAAAAGGCACCACACTTTAGTACATATGGATACTTCCAAACAGCAATACAGTTCCAGCAACAATGAAGGTTATATATGATCCCTTGCATACGGATAATGGTGTAAATAGCTACTGTGCATTGAAAGTGGTACCTCGTAAACACATTTTGTTGTCTACAGCATTAATTAAGGTTAAAAATGACAAGGGTATTTGGCAGACGTGTAGAGCTTGCTAGATACCGGTTCTCAGTCATGTTTCATATCAGAGGCCTGCGCTCAGAGGTTAAGACTTAGACGATACCATGATCCTAAATCTGTTCAAGGAATTGGCAATATGGTTTCAGAAACCAAACATGAAATTTCTATTAAAATTGGATCATTTGTAACTGACTTTTTATGTCAGTATATTGTTTAGTTTTACCCAAGGTGACAGAAAATCTGCCTGCAGAGAAAACTGACTGGAGTAATTGGAAATTATCTAGGAATATTTCATTTGCTGGTCCTAAATTTCATGAGCCTGGAAAGATAGATATTCTGTTGGGAGCAGAAGTCTGTTCATACATTTAGCGCCAAGGTAAATTACATCGTGATAATAATCATGTTTTAATGGAAACAGAGTTTGGTTGAGTGCTTGCAGGAAAATATTCAGACTATGGAAGATCCTGTAATATTCCACGGCGGCCGGTAGTATCATGTTTCGCTAAGACTGAAGTCAGTTATACAGCACCAATTGCCGAAATTCTGGAAGATTGAGGAGTTGAAACACACTCCAAAAACAATAGATGATAAAGCATGCGAGGCTCATTTCGCTCAAAATACAACAAGAGATTCGTCAGGAAGATTTGTGGTTCGACTTCCATTTAAAGAAGGTCCCAAGAAGTTAGATGAGTCTAAGAAGATTACATCAGTTACAGAGAAAACTAATCAAGAACCAAACAATGAAGGAAGATAATGTGCACTTTTTACAAGAATATGAAGCACTGGGTCACATGCAAGTGGCAAGACCCACTACAACACTTTGTTATTATATGCCCCATTATCTTATAGTACCTAGGGGACCGAGCTTTGCTCGGCGTTTTTCGCCTCTGTTTTTGTGAAATCTTGTTTTTTGTGGGAGAAGATACTTATTTAGATAAACTGAAAGTCAAAACGTTAACTAAATAACAATTTTAGTCGCAATTGTGAAGAGTCATTTCCGAGATACAAATATTTCATAAACACCATCATTTCAGCTGTAAAACATCTCCTGCTGAACGCAGACCTCCCCCATAGATATCCACCCAGTTTGACGTTTTCGTTGAGCATTTGTTCCATTATGGAGTTCAGTTCCTTGCTGCTGCGATTGACTCCAGGGCGTTAATACATTCGCCAAGGTGCTTCATCTTTCCGTCGAGTTCTTCCATGGCTTCCTTTACCCTGACCAGTCGCTCGTTAGTATTCTCCGATACATATATCCTCATATTAGACATTCCCGTCTTCATCTTTTCTGTTTTGGAGTTTACATTTTCAATTTGCCTTCCATTTTTGTTTCCATTTTGTCCATTTCTCTTCCTATATTTTCTATTCCGTAGTTTACATTTTTCCAATTCGGTTTTCATATTTGTTTCCTCTGTCGCATTCCGGAATTCATTTCATTTCCCATTATGTCCATCTTGGCTAACATTTGTTTCATCAACTATTCCATATCGTGCTTTTCGGCACACTCCTGACATCAATTGCGATTACTTTACTTTTTTTTTTAACTATTTCTTTATTTTTTATTTAAACACCGGAGCAACAGTAAGCAAAACCACTGTTGAACAATAACAAATACTACAGGACGAAAAGCTGGTTGATAAAGCCATGTGAATGTACTATGCATTTCTGTATCAATCATATCTGAAAATTGTATGAATTGTTCGTAATTGTTCGCCGAAGCGGGAGTAGTGAAATAAATGTGATTGTGTTTCGTAAAACAAAAATGAGTAGAAAAGCGTGTGAATGTTATACGTTGCACTTATACTTCAAGTGTATGGAAAAAATGTATGGATTGTTTGTAGAAGAGGGGGTAGTATGTTAGGTAAAAGAAAGGGGAGTAGAGAAAAACATGTGAACGTAATACATGGGTGGTAAAATGGATTGCATAAAAACCTTTGCCATGAAAACAATTAGATATGTCACTTTTCATGGCGATCGGTCAACCTGTTTTGGAATTTATCCACTCTTCAACATACGATATGTATAGGCGTTGATATGTATGAAGTTGATAAAAGATAGGGAATAACATGTGAATTGTTACGTAAAACAAAAGTGAGTAGAGAAAATAGTATGAATGTAATACATTGTATTTCTTTTTTAAACATATTAAAATTGTATGAATTATATGTTGAAGGGCGAATAGCTAAAGAAGACTAATGGTGCCTCGTAAATGAAGAATTAGTAGAGGAAGTCGTGTGAATGTAATACGTTGCATTTATATTTCAATCATAGAATATTATATTAATTGTATGTTGAAGGGCAAACAGAGGATAAATGAAGGTGCTACGTAAAAGAAATGCAAGTAGAAAGCTATTTGAAAGTAATATATTGTGTAGTAAAATTGTTGACATACACATTTCCCCATAAAAAATACATATACGTGCTGATTTTTCGCAGTGATCGGTTAAGCTGTTTTTGAGCTTAACAGTTGTATATATATATAAACAACAAAGTTGTATAGATGATATGAATTGCTTGTAGAAGAGTGAGTGGAGCAGGACATGTGAATGTGTTACCTAAAAGTGAGTATAGTAAACAGTGTGAATGTAATACGTAGAATTTCTATTTCAAACATGCACGAAATTGTATGACTTATTTGTAGAAGAGTGAGTAGAGAGAGATGTGAATATCTTACCTAAAAGTGAGTAGAGAAAACAGTATGAATATAATTGAGAAAGAGATGTGAATGTGATAGCTAAAAGTAAGTAGAAAAACCACTGTGACTGTAATATGTAGTATCTCTATTTCAAACATACAGAAAATTACATGGCTTATTTGTAGAAGAGCGAGTACAGAAAGAGATGTGAATGTGTTACCTAAAAGTGAGAGGAAAAAACAGTGTAAATGTAATGGCATTTCTATTTCAAACATACAGAACATGGTATGACTTATTTTAAAAGTGGGGATAAAAGTGTTTCTTGGTGCAAAATCACGTTTTTTATGGAAAATTGTTTATAGAAGAGAGAGTGGAGAAAGAAATATGAATGTGTTACCAAAAAGTAAGTAGAGATAACACTGTGAATGTAATATGCAGCATCTCCATTTTAAACAGACAGAAAATTGTGTATTTATTTGTAGAAGAGTGAGTAGAGAAAGAGATATGAATATGTTACCTAAAAGTGAGAGGAGAAAACAGTGTGAATCTAATAGCATTTATATTTCAAACATATAGAACGTGGTATGACTTATTTTAAAAGTGCGAATAAAAATGTTTCTTGGTGCAAAATCACGTTTTTTATGGAAAATTGTTTATAGAAGGGTGAGTAGAGAAAGAGATGTGAATGTGTTACCTAAAAGTGAGTAGAGAAAACACTGTGAAGGTAATATTCATATATACATAAGTGTAATCAAATCTTTAGTGTCGTTTCTGAAATACCGGGAATATTATTATTATATATTTAAACGAGCAATTCTTGTACATATATATATATATAGTATATACAATATATTTATTCCGAGCAACTTGGAAACGGCTCTAACGATTTCCATCAAATATTGTACTCAGATAGGGTTTTCCTTTTTAAGTTCATCTACATATACAGGTGTGATTCCCGAAAAAACGCGATTTTACATAAAAAATAACATTTTTTATTCCCGCTTCCACAGAGCAATTCTTGTATATATATATTCCCGGTATTTCAGAAACGGCTCTAAAGATTTGGTTAAATTTTTGTATACATGCATATTACTTTCAGTGTTTTTTCTACTCACTTTCAGCTAACACATTCACATCTCTTTCTCTACCCACTCCTCTATAAAAAACGTGATTTTACACCAAAGATCACTTTTATCTCCGCTTTCATAATAAGTCATGCCCTGTTCTGTGTGTTTGAGATAGAAATACTGTTACATTCACACTGTTTTCTCTTCTCACTTTTAAGTAATACAATTCACAGTTGTTTCTCCACTCACTCTTCCACAAAGAAATCATACAACTTTCGGTATGTTTGAAGTAGAGATGCTGCATATTACATTCACAGTGATTTCTTACTTACTTTTAGCTAACACATTCACATCTATTTTTCTACTCACTCTTCTAAAAAGAAGTCATACAATTTTCTGTATGTTTGAAATAGAGATGCTGCATATTACATTCATAGTGGTTTCTCTACTTACTTTTAGGTAATACATTCACATCGCTTTCTCTACTCACCCTTCTATAAACAATTTTCCATAAAAAACGTGATTTTGCATCAAAAAAACATTTTATCCCCACTTTTAAATTAAGTAATATAATTTTCTGTATGTTTGAAACAGAAATGCTACATATATTCATACTGTTTTCTCTTCTCACTTTTAGGTAACACATTCACATCTTTCACATCTCTTTCTCTACTCACTCTTCTATAAACAACTTTCCATAAAAAATGATTTTACACAAAAAATGTTTTTATCCTCGCTTTTAAAATAAGTAATACCATGTTCTGTATGTTTGAAATGGAAATACTATTACATTCACCCTGTTTTCCCCTCTCAATTTTAGGTAACACATTCACATCTCTTTCTCTGCTCACTCTTCTACAAATGTCATACAATTTTCTGTATGTTTGAAATAGAAATGTGCATATTACATTCACAGTAGTTTCTCTACTTACTTTTAGGTAACACATTCACATCTTTCTCTACTCACTTTTCTTTAAACAATTCATATCATATCACCGCGAAATTCGGCACGTATATATATTTTTTCTTGAAGAAAGTTTTTATGATAACAGTTTTACTACACAATATATTACTTTCAAATGGCTTTATACTCGCTTTTCTTTTACGTAGCACATTCATATATCCCCTGTTTGCCTTCAACATACAATTCATATAATTTTCTATGATTGAAATATAAATGCAACGTATTACAAAAAAGAAAAAAAATCACAAAAACAGAGGCGAAAATCGCCGAGCGAAGCTCGGTCACCCAGGTACTATATTGTGACTTTTTGGTCGGGTTGAGAAGTAAATACGACAGATGTAGTCGAGATAAAGACACACTTTTATTTCCGTAAACAGTAACTTGTACACTCGTTGCAACAGCAAGAAAGTCTTTTCCGATTCTCCAACAGCACGGCTCCGAACTCGTAACACAAAGAACTGTCCCTTCTCCGTCGGCACAACGCTTCACATCGTCTGTCCGTCTCCGTCGGCACGACTACTCAACCTTCACATACTGACTGACTGACCCCTGTCGCACTTTACCGCTATTTATATCTCCCAGGCACTATTCTGGAAAGTTCAGTTATTCGGTGGAATACAAAGAGGAAGATTCCAGAAGCTTCTATCCTTTTCTCTCTTTCGGCAAGCGCCCCAACAATGCGGCCATTCTCTGTCTCTTTCCTTCGGCTCCTTTGCGGTAGTGCCGACAATAATGCGATGGGTGACACTGCTGCTGTCGGCAATTAGATGCGGCGGGCGCGGTGACACTGCTCCCTCCTCAGAGCTGGTCGTCCCGACCAGCACTATCACTGCGGCAACTCCCTTGCGTCCTGGTGGACTAACCCATCGAACCTCTTCTCCAGGAGGCACGATCCTAGGTATCGCTGTTGGATAGTGTCCCTTGGTCCGGGTAGGACGATGTATGCCATCCTGCTTCGAAACTCTGCAACAGTACCGCCGGTCTTGACGGTCTCTCGTCCAGTTGCCCTTCTTCCTGGTGTGTTGGCGGGCCATCCTGCGCACTTGGAAACGGCTCGCTGGGTACCATGTCCGCCGACCTCTCTGGCGCACCTTCGCAGCCACCTTGCTTCCGATGGGTCCGGCAACAAACCCCACCACATCCGCGCGAGTCGCGTCCACCGCTGCACTCGTGTTCACTCGTGCTCGGCACGGCCTCTCCTGTATCCTGCCGTCCAAGATGATGTCCACCATTCTTCCGTTCACGGCACTATGCGTCAGGTGATTGGATGGCTCCGACGGTCCCCCCATGTCACACGCCAAGTCGGTTCTCGCGTGATGCTCGTTTGCTTGTGCGCTTCCCTGCTGATCGTCCTCCACGTCATATCCTGGTTGGTTACGTACCCGACACACTCCTACAGAGGATCCTCGACGACGTCCCTGAACTGCCCCTTTGTCTTCCCCGAGACGTGCACTTTCGTTATCTGAAACGGGCGCAACTGTCGCCTCGGCCACCAGGTGCTCCCTCCCCGGGTCCGCGCTATTCTGTCTGTCCCTGGCATCCAGTACTTTGACGCCCTCGTCAACTCTTACTACCAGGGCGCCAAGACGTTCCCCGTCGTCCTCCACGACGTCCACATGCTGGCAGAGGTCTTCCACCTTTTCGCCGAGTTCTTCCACATCTTCCGTCACGCCAATCAGTTCGCCGAGTTGTTCCACGTCTTCCGTCATGTCAATCAGTTCGCCGAGTTGTTCCACGTCTTCCGTCACGCCAATCAGTTCGCCGAGTTGTTCCACGCCTTCCGTCACGCCAATCAGTTCGCCGAGTTGTTCCACGTCTTCCGTCACGCCAATCAGTTCGCCGAGTTGTTCCACGTCTTCCGTCACGCCAATTAGTTCGCCGAGTTGTTCCACGTCTTCCCTCACGCCAATCAGTTCGCCGAGTTGTTCCAGGTCTTCCCTCATATCATCCGAAACGGGCGCGACTGTCGCCTCGGCCACTAGGTGCTCCCTCTGCGGCTCCGCGCTATTCCGTCTGCCCCTGGCATCCAGTACTTTGACGCTCTCGTCAACTCTTACTACCAGGGCGCCAAGACGTTCCCCGTCGTCCTCCACGACGTCCACGTGCTGGCAGAGGTCTTCCACCTTTTCGCCGAGTTCTTCCACGTCTTCCGTCACGCCAATCAGTTCGCCGTCAATTTTCGCCGATAGCTCCGTCTTCATCTCTTTCAGCTCGGCAGCGAGGTTGTCGTTTCTCGTCTTCATTTTGGCAACGAGGTTGTCGTTTGTCGTCTTCATCTCTTTCAGCTCGGCAGCGAGGTTGTTTCTCGTCTTCATTTCTCCTTTCAGCTCGGCAGCGAGGTTGTTTCTCGTCTTCATTTCTTCTTTCAGCTCGGCAATTCTCGTTTCCATTTTGGCAAATAATTCTTTCATCATTGCCATCATCCTGGTTTCCGAATCTCCCTCCATCTTGGTTCTAACGTTGCAACTTCTAACGACGATGTAACGAAACTAGAAGCAATTCGACGGATCCCACTTCTGACACCAGTGTGACTTTTTGGTCGTGTGGGTGTGAAGTAAATACGACAGATGTAGTCGAGATAAAGACACACTTTTATTTCCGTAAACAGTAACTTGTACACTCGTTGCAACAGCAAGAAAGTCTTTTCCGATTCTCCAACAGCACGGCTCCGAACTCGTAACACAAAGAACTGTCCCTTCTCCGTCGGCACAACGCTTCACATCGTCTGTCCGTCTCCGTCGGCACGACTACTCAACCTTCACATACTGACTGACTGACCCCTGTCGCACTTTACCGCTATTTATATCTCCCAGGCACTATTCTGGAAAGTTCAGTTATTCGGTGGAATACAAAGAGGAAGATTCCAGAAGCTTCTATCCTTTTCTCTCTTTCGGCAAGCGCCCCAACAATGCGGCCATTCTCTGTCTCTTTCCTTCGGCTCCTTTGCGGTAGTGCCGACAATAATGCGATGGGTGACACTGCTGCTGTCGGCAATTAGATGCGGCGGGCGCGGTGACAATATACAAGAATTGCGCAGTAGAAGCGGGAATAAAGAATGTTATTTTTTTATGCAAAATCGCGTTTTTTCGGGAATTACACCTACATAGTTGAACTTAAAAAGCAAAACCCTATCCGAATACAAAATTTGATCGAAATCGTTAGAGCCGTTTCCAAGTTGCCCGGAATAAATAAATAAATGCATGTACAAGAATTGTTCATTTAAATATATAAGATAAATATATCAGATATTTAAACGAGCAATTCTTGTATATATATTCCGCGCAACTTGGAAACGGCTCTAACGATTTAGATCAAATTTTGTATTCAGATAGAGTTTTGCTTTTTAAGTTCATCTATATCGGTGTAATTCCCGAAAAAACGCGATTTTACACAAAAAATGCTTCTACAGTGTAATTCTTGTACATTTCCGTATTTCAGAAACGGCCTTAAAGATTTTGTTAAATTTTTGTATACATGCATAGTACACTGAGTGTTCTCTCTACTCACTTTTAGGCAACACATCTCTTTCTCTACTCAGTTTTCTATAAACAATTTTCCATAAAAAACATGATTTTGCACCAAAAATATTTTATCCTCACTTTTAAAATAAGTCATAGCATGTTCTGTATGTTTGAAACAGAAGTGCTATTACATTCACGCTGTTTTCTCCTCTCACTATTAGGTGATACATTCACATTTCTTTCACTACTCACTCTTCTGTAAACAATTTTCCATAAAAAGCGTGATTTTGCACCGAAAAACACTTTTATCCCCACTTTTAAAATAACTAAGTCAAACCATGTTCTGTATGTTTGAAACAGAATTGCTATTACATTCACGCTGTTTTCTCCTCTCACTATTAGGTGATACATTCACACCTCTTTCTCTACTCATTCTTCTACAAATAAGTCTTACAATTTTCTGTATGTTTGAAATAGAGATGCTGCATATTAAATTCACAGTGGTTTCTGTACTTACTTTTAGGTATCACATTTACATCTCCTTCTCTACTCACCCTTCTATAGATAATTTTCCATAAAAAATATGATTTTGCACCAAAAAACACTTTTATCCCCACTTTTAAAATTAGTCATACCATGTTCTGTATGTTTTAAATAGAAATGCTATTACATTCACACTGTTTTCTCCTCTCACTATTCGGTAACACATTCACATCTCTTTCTCTACTCACTTTTCTACAAATAAGTCATGCAATTTTCTGTATGTTTGAAATAGAGATGTTGCATGTTACTTTCACAGCGGTTTCTCTACTCACTTTTAGGTAACACATTCACATCTCTTTCTCTACTCAGTCTTCTATAAACAATTTTCCATAAAAACAGCGATTTTGCACCAAAAAACACTTTTATCCCCACTTTTAAATTAAGTCATACCATGTCCTGTATGTTTGTAACAGAAGTGCTATTACATTCACACTGTTTTCACTGGTTTCTCCTCTCAGTTTTAGGTATCACATTCACATCTCTGTCTCTATGCACTCTTCTACAAATAAGTCATGCAAGTTTCTGTATGTTTGAAATAGAGATGCTGCATATTACATTCACAGTAGTTTTTCTACTTACTTTTAGGTATCACATTTACATCTCATTCTCTACTCACCCTTCTATAAAGAATTTTCCATAAGAAACGTGATTATGCACCAAAAACATTTTTATCCCCACTTTTAAAATTAGTTATACCATGTTCTGTATGTTTTAAATAGAAATTTTATTACATTCACACTGTTTTCTCCTTTCACTATTAGGTATCACGTTCACATTTCTTTCTCTACTCACTCTTCTACAAAGAGGTCATGCATTTTCTGTATGTTCGAAATAGAAATGCTACATATTA
Organism: Tenodera sinensis; assembly: GCA_030765045.1. Taxonomy (NCBI): domain Eukaryota; kingdom Metazoa; phylum Arthropoda; class Insecta; order Mantodea; family Mantidae; genus Tenodera; species Tenodera sinensis. Next base: position 59,323,443 of record CM060966.1, on the reverse strand, counting down.
TATTCACACTGTTTTCTCTACTCAGTCTTAGGTAACACATTCACATGTCTCTCTACGCACTCTTCTACAATTAAGTCATACTATTTCTTGCATGTTTGAAATAGAAATGCTACGTATTACATTCATACAGTTTTCTCTACTTGCTTTTGGGTAACACACTCAACTGTTTCTTTACTTACTCTTCTAGATATCAGTCACACAATTTTGTGCATGTTTGAAATAGAAATGCTGCATGTTACATTCACAGTGTTTGCTCTACTCTCTTTTAAGCAACACCTTCACATGTCTTTCTCCACTCACTCTTCTACAAACAATTCATATCATCTATACAACTTGAATGTTTGTATACATCTAACTGTTAATCTCGAAAACCGCTTGCCCGATCACCGCGAAATTCGGCACGTATATGTATTTTTTTCATGGCGAGTTTTTATAGTAACAATTTCCCTACACAATATATTACTTTCAAATGGATTTCTACTCGCTTTTCTTTTACGTAGCGCATTCATTTATTCTCTGTTTGCCCTTCAACATACAATTCATATAATATTCTAGAATTGAAATATAAATGCAGCGTATTGCGTTCCCACGATTTCCTCTACTAATTCTTCCTTTACGAGACACAATCAGTCTTCTTTCGCTATTCGCCCTTCAACATATAATTCATACAATTTGATATGTTTAAAAAAGAAATACAATGTATTACATTCATACTATTTTCTCTACTCACTTTTGTTTTACGTAACAGTTCACATGTTATTCCCTATGGTGTGTCAACTTCATACATACCAAGGCCTTCACATATCTTATGTTGAAAAGTGATTAAATTCCAAAACAAATTGACGGATTGCAAGGAAAAGTGATATATCTAAATTTTTTCATTGTGAAGGTTTTTATGCAATCCATTTTACAACCCACGTATTACGTGCACATGTTTTTCTCCAATCCCCTTTCTTTTACCTAACATACTACTCCTTCTTCTGCAAACAATCTATACATTTTTCCATACACTTGAAGTATAAGTGCAACGTATAACATTCATACGGGTTTTCTACTAATTTTTCTTTAGTAAAACACAATCACATTTCTTTCACTACTTCCGCTTCGACGAACAATTACAAACAATTCATACACTTTTCTATATGTTGGAAACATAAATGCGTAGTACATTAACATGTCTTTATCAACCATCTTTTCTTTCTGTAGTATTTGTTATTCTTCAACATTGCTTTTGCTTAGTGTCGCTCCGGTGTTTTAATAAAAAATAAAGAAATAGTTAAAAAAGTAAAGTGATCACAATTGGTGTCCGGAGTGCGACGAAAAGCACGATATGGAACAGTTGATGAAACAAATGTTAGCCAAGATGGACATAATGAGAAATGAAATGAATTCCGGAATGCGGCAAAGGAAACAAATATGAAAGCCGAATTGGAAAAATGTAAACTACGGAATAGAAAATATGGGAACAAAAATGGAAGGCAAATTGAAAACGTAAACTCCGAAACGGAAAAGATGAAGACGTAAATTCCAATATGAAGACAGGTCTATGGGAGAATACTAACGAGCGACTGGCCGGGGTTAAGGAAGCCATGGAAAAACTCGACGGAAGTATGAAGGACCTTGGCCAACGTGTTAACGTCCTAGAGTCAATCACAGCAGCAAAGAACTGAACTCCATAATGGAATAAATGCTCGACAAAAACCTCAAACTGGGTGGATATTTATGGGGGAGGCCTGCTTTCAGCAGTACACGTTTTACAGCTGAAATGATGGTGTTTATGAAATATTTTTATGTATTTCTATATCTCTTGTATCTCGGACATTACTCTTAACAATTGCGACAAGTAGTTTTATTTAGTTAGCGTTTTATATTTCAGGTTTATCTAAATAAGTATCTTCTCCCACAAAAAACAAAATTTCACAAAAATAGAGGCGAAAAACGCCGAGCGAAGCTTGCAGTACTTGCAGTACTTAAGACAGACGGCTCAACCACGAAGACAAGAAGTTTTTGACTGTCCTGCAGCTTCCAAGAATGGAATTTCATTGAATGATTTATTGCATGTTGGTGCTAATATTTCAGGACATTTGTTCTATCATCCTAAGATTTAGGACACATGAAGTAACATTTACTGCTGAAGTTGCGAAAATTTATAGACAAATTTGGTTAGATCCAGATGATCAAGTATATCAAAGAATACTGTGGAGAAGCGACCCTACAGCTCCAATACAAGAGTATCAGCTGAAGACTGAGAGGTCTATACTATTTTATACATCAAGGACTCTATGTATACTTTTAGTTAATCTTTTGTTTTTTGATTGTTATTTATAAGCTGGTTTACTTGGCTGGTAATAAATAATTGTGTAGTATTACCAGAGCGAGTAGAAGGAGAAGTGCGATCACTGCTGTAGTTCATGTGTTCCGCCGCACAGATGGCAGCGCAGCTGCTAGTGCGATACAATGCTAATACAAACACTTGCGCTTAGCAGGGGATTCATTTGTTTAAATTGTTGTTTAACGACTCTGTCAATTGCCGGGATCACATCAGCGTCGCCGGTGAACCGAAATTTTGTCCCAAAGGAGTTCTTTTACATGCCAGTAAATCTACTCACATGGAGCTGTCATTTTTAAGCACACTTAAAAACCATCGGTCTGGGTCGGATTTAAACCCGTGACCTCGGAATTAGTAGGCCAGTGTCTAACCTACTGAGTCACCCAGAACGACAAGACATTTACTGGAAAAGTAGAAAAGCAGAAGAGTAGTGTTGTTTAACAATGACTAACTCACACATACACATTCTGACAGCCATTCAGAGAAATCCAAGACAATAATGTTACCACTATGTAGAATGCAAAATGGCATTAAAGGAATAAAGTAAAATATAATTTCCTGTGAATGAAAAGTTAACTTTGCTGCAAGAATAGTACAAGCTACTTGTATTTTGTTCTACAGATAAGAATGTAGTCACCAATGTTGAAATCAGCTGTTAGTAACTTTCGACAATTTCCAAGATGATTTTGCAGCGTTTTATGATAGTAACTCCTTTCTTATTTCCTTGGTGCGGAAAAAGAAGCGACACTTCATGTAATGCAGTATTAGTTTGGGGACAAGATCCAGTAAATGTTTCTTACAACACCCAATTCCAGAAGCAACACGAATTTGGTTAACACTGTCACAACAATCGAAAAATATTTCGCCCCACAAGTTACTTTTATTTGAAAGTTTCTCTGCTAAAACCCTCTCTACTTGCGAAATAATACCAGATACAGAGTTAGAGGGGTGAATAAGGCACAAATTGTCTGTGCCAGTTTTGTGGTCTTTAATTGTAGTTAAAAGTGATACGGAGGGGAAATCTGCATACATGCCATGGAGTAAATTAACACATGCTTTGAACAATTGTGTACTATATACCCACTCAAGTGATATACCAAACATTCTTTAGCCATATCTTTGTGAGTAATTTCAGGTACATTGTTTTCCCATTCTGGTATATCAGGTTCCTCAATCTCAATTTCGTCCTTAATTTTGCTCTCTATATTTCCAGTAATTCCACTATTATGGCTCACTATTTCCTTTGCTAATAACTTCATTCGGTTAACGAGGGATACTAAAGGCAGTTCTTGCCTATACTCACAATTGCCTTCAGATGACATTGCTAATTTATTTGGAACATAAGTGACTGTAACATATAGAACTGGAGAAGATCCACTGTAGATGGATGATGGTCGGAATATATCTCATACCTTTCTTTTTAGTTGTCTTTGATCTTTTCAAAATTGTATCACAGCAATTTTTTACTTAGGTATTTTGTTCCATCAGATTCATCGATATTGCTACTAGTTCCATTTACTTTCCTTTCAAGTACTTGAATCTTTGCATTGGCTACTTTTAATTGGCATTTTAGTCTAATTATATTACGCTATTGTTGCTCTAACCTTTTCTTTACTAGACCTTATTTATTACTAAAATGTCTACTGGCATTCCCTGTGAGGGGAAGATTAACAGACGTATTTTTAAGGCCTTCTGCATGATTCCCACTGTCTTCTAAATTGGTATCTCTTCCAACCCTTTTTGATAGTCGCTGTGAAGGAGGTTTACGGGAGTCTATTGGCCGTGATAAATTTTTAGGAAGATTAGGAAAACGATGTGGAACTGCATGAGAAATTAACTTCCACCTTTGCCTTGCAATCTCAATATTTTCTCCATTAACTATAAATTTGTGTACCTTTATCAAAAGTTCTTATGAAAAATGTGAATCACACACGTAAATATTAGAAGAAAGGCACCTGTCCTTTCTTGGTATGGCCCTCTACCATTTAGAAAACAGTAGTTTATCTTTTGGAGATGTAAAGAAAGGTTTACCCTTAGATTTGTCATATCGAGATCTACAATCAGGCACGAAACACATAGGCATGTTGATTATTTCTATAGTTTGATAAAAATTAACCACAATTCATCGCACTGTAACAAACAGAGCAACCATACACAACAATACTCCAATGCAATGCCCAGCGAAAAGCGCTGTAAATAGCCACACTAACGCCTTTGATGCCACCTGACGGAGGCGCTATTCGCTCTGGTATTACTATTAAATTTATTGAATGCATCCTGAGCCACAAATTGGTGACACCGACGTGATGCTGTAGTAGGCATTCAATATCTTTATATTGAACGAATCACGATAACTACACCATATACGCCAACTTTACCTCTCCAGTGTGATTATAATCGTATAACTAACCAAAATATCATGGTGACTGACGATCAAGCAGTGAGAAGCCATATTTCGGTGAAGCCACCATCATTTTTGGACAGAAAATCCGGTGCTTTGGTTCGCTCAACTTAAGTCAATTTATTCTTGCCAACGTAACAGCCGATAATACAAAATATACTCATGTGGTGGCTAGTTTAAAGTAAAAATTAGCTACAGAGGTACAGGACATTTTATCGTCACCGCCAGCCACTGACAAATATGGCACGATTAAAAAAGCATTAATCGAACGCTTGTCACAATCTGAGACAGAAGGACTCGAAAAACTGCTTCGAACTGAAGAACTTGGTGACCGTACTCCATCCCAATTACTCCGCGGTCTGTAAACATTAGCCGGTACGACAATGGCAGAAGACATGTTAAAAAGTATCTGGATGTCCTGCCTACCGTCTGATGTTCAGAAAATTCTAACTGTTTCAGAAGGCAACCTCGATGCATTGGCCATAATTGCCGATAGATTGATAGAGCTATACCCGCCTGAGGCTGCAACCATTGCGTGTTTACAACTCCAAATCAATGAGCTGACGAAGTTGGTAACCAAACTGGCGGCACGAAATTCTCACTCCAGGCTCTCGCTTTCCCGGCATGGTTCTTCGCATCGCCATCGTTCTCCAAGACCGAATTCGACTAGTACAGATATTTATTGGTATCACAGAAAATTCGGATCTAAGGCTCAGAAATGTCGTCCGCCATGCAACCAGGGAAACAATTCCGGGAGTCAGTAGCGACGGCAACTGACCCATATCATTTGAACCGCCGTCTTTTCATGACCGACCAAACATCTAAAGTGGACTTCCTCATAGACACAGGAGCTGATATTTCTGTCTTTACTGTAGCCCGCCTTCCTCGTCACCGCGCAGAAGAGTATCAACTTTTCGCAGCAAACGGAACAGCTATTAAGACTTACGGCCATATAATCCTGAAACTCGGTCTTTCTCTACGTCGTGAATTCACGTGGCGTTTCATTGTAACTTCTTCGAGATAACACGCCCAACTTCAAGTGCCACGCCGAGTGTGCATTCTACGGTACATCGTATTATTACCACCCCTGGCACACCAATCCGATCAAGACCACTGCGGTTCATACTACCCAAACGAGAATTTATGATGACCCACGGAATCTATCGATCATCTACGAGCTGTAGGTCATCCCCACTCCCTATTGTTCCTAAGAAAAACAATCAGTGGAGACCTTGTAGTGACTACCGTCAGCTAAATGCTCGAACAGTTCCAGATCGTTATCCAGTCCCACACATTGAAGACTTCGCCGTGAATTTACACGGACGTCACATATTCTCAACCATTCATCTTGTCCGTGTCTTCCATCAGATACTCACTGCGGAAGAGCACGTTCCAAAGACAGCCGTCACAACCCCATTCAGACTATTCGAGTTTACTCGCATGCCATTTGGGCTTTGTAATGCTGCTCAAACTTTTCAACGCTTCATGGATGAAGTAATACGCAATCTTGATTTCTGCTATGTGTTCATTGACGATATCCTGGTCGCATCTCGAGACGAAACCGAACATCTGGACCACCTACGTCAACTATTCAGTCGACTCCTTATTTACTGAGCGTTGATTAACACTGTAAAGAGTGTATTTGCAGCTAAAGAAGTGCAATTCTTGGGTTACTCGATCAATTCCAGCGGAATACGACCACTTCCAAATAGAGCTGAAGCAATCGAGAATTTTCCAAAATCATGATATATCCGGGACCTGCGTAGATTTTTGGGACTTGTTAATTTTTATCGACGCTTCATCCCTCATGCTGCAAGCATCGCTGCACCATTGAACACCTGTTTCAAGGGAAATCTGAAACCTACCAGTGAGCTCCAATGGAATGAAGAAATTGAACAAGCTTTCCACAACATGAAGAACGCTGTTGCAAATGCTGCACTCTTTGCACATCCCTGCTCAGATGCACCTCTTTGTTTAATGGTAGATGCATCATCAACAGCAATTGGAACTTCAGTTCATCAACTTGTAGACGGTAACTGGCAAGAATTGGCATTTTACAGTCAGAAACTCTCTCCATCACAACAACAGTAGCCTGCCTATGACCACTAGCCGCTTATGCCTCCGTTAAGAAGTTCAGGCACATGCTTGAAGGAAGGCAGTTCATCCTATTTACGGATCACTAACCTCTGACGTTCGCTTTGAAGCAGAAGTCAGAGAAAGCATCACCTCGCCAGTCACGTCATCTGGATTACATTACCCAGTTCACAACCGACATTCGCCATATCCAAGGCGAAAGCAATATCCCAGCTGATACACTGTCTCGAATTGCATCGATTGCTGAAGAAATGGACTATCAAGCCTTGGCACGTTCACAGGAAACTGTCGACGAAGTTCAAACTCTCATTCAATCCGGCAGTAGCTTGGTTCTGAAGAAAATACTAATTCCAAATTCTACAGTTCATCTCATATGCGATGTCTCAACATCTCACGCTCGCCCATTCGTGACAAAGAATTTCCGACAGCAAGTTATTGCATCTCTTCATAGTTTGTCGCACCCCGGTGTGAAAGCTACGATCCACCTAGTTAAGAAATCCTTTGTTTGGCCTGAGATCGATCGTGACTGTAGAGTATTTTTGCGTAACTGCACAGCCTGCCAGCGCAACAAAGTTACAAGGCATGTCACTGCTCCACTCGGATCCTTCACTCCACCTAATCAACGATTCGAGCATGTACATATTGACATTGTTGGTCCACTGCCTCCATCCAATGGCTTCGCATATTGCCTAACGGCCATCGAACGTTTTTCACGTTGGCCTGAAGCATATCCAATCACAGATATCACAACCGCAACAGTGGCAAGAGCTTTCTTTAGTGGGTGGATTTCTCGTTGCGGCGTTCCTCAACGGCTCACATCTGATCAATGTCGTCAGTTTGAGACTCACCTTTTCAGAGCTCTAACCATGCTCACAGAAACATGTATCCGAACAACAGCCTCCCATCCAGCCACCAACGGAATAGTGGAACAAGTTCATCGCCAGCTTAAAACTGCTATCAAGTGTCACGCTTCAGACTGATGGACCGAAGATTTGCCTATAGTTCTCTTGGGCATACGCACTGCATACAAAGAGGACATCTGTGCAACTGCTGCAGAGTTAGTATATGGTCAGACAGTGCGATTGCCAGGTGAATACTTTTCAGATACTGCCACTGACACGCTCGAAGCATCATTTTCGTCAGGTTTTGGTTTGGTTTGGTTTAAGGGCGCTCAACTTCGAGGTCATCAGCGCCCTTAAAAGATTCATGGCAATAGCCAGATATAAATTTTACTCAAAAATTAAAAATACTACCAACAAGAAAAATATACACAAAAAGTAAAAAACAGTTGCAATAGTCAGATATGAAACAAGGTGATAAATATGTCCAAAAGCATAAACAGATAACTAAAATTTTAAATTCTCAAATTTATATTGCACTTCGCTAAAAAATTAAAAACTCCATCAACCGCTGTTTGGTCGTCCGCTAGGACCTCTGCAAGGCTGGCAGGCAGCTGCAGGGAAACTCTAAGGTGCGCTAGAGAGCAACACTCTCGCAGCACGTGACAAATTGACAAACGGTTCTCACACAGCGGACCTAGAGACGCAGGGTCCCTTTTAAATAGGTGACCATGCGAAAAATTACAGTGCCCTATTCTTAATCGAGACAAATTAACCTCCTCGTGGCGAAATATGCGACAGGAAGTTACCCAGTTTATCCGAAGTTCTTTAGCTTCTCTAACCCTATTACCGCGGAGAGCTGACCACTCTTCGTGCCAGCACGACAGCACCGCTCTTCGGACTTCAAGCCTAAAGTCTTCCGAAGTGACACCTGAGATGGAAATACAGGGCTCTATAGTTGCCGTATTTGCTGCCAAAACTGCCATTTTATTCCCCGGCAAGCCTACGTGACCAGGAATCCACCCACGTCAACGCCAGAAGCATGTAAAACATGGAGGGCATCCTGAATACGCTGTACAATAGGGTGGGGGTTGTGCAACTGACAAAGGCTCTGCAGTGCACTAAGGGAATGGCTCAAAATCAGGAAGTCACCTAATTTAGGACGGCGCACATACAAAACGGGTCGATAAATAGCATAAAGCTCTCCAGTATAAATGGAAGTGCTATTTGGAAAACCGAATGTATATGGTTCGGTTCCATAGACATAAGCACATTCAACACCGTTGGTGCTCTTTGACCCATCGGTGTAAATATATCGACGGTCAGTGTAGCCTGACAAAAATTCTAAAAAAACACGTGCGGATACTTTAAATGGGCATCGTGGGCCTCTGGTGTACGGTCATTCCTAGATCCACATGGGGCGTGCTAGATAGCCAAGGGGGGTAAGGCCTCTCGCCCTTGGTGAACATCCTAGGCAGTTCCACTCCAATCTTCATTAGAAGATCTTGGAAACGAAACCCCGTAGGCTTAGGAGTAAGGCTGCTATTCCTATGCCATTTTCTTAGCGTGGTGGTGAAAAAAGAACCGAACGTTGGTTGCTTAGGCATACATCTAAGCACACAACTATAATTTGCCAAAAGAATATCACGCCGGTATTGCAGAGGAGGTTCTGCGGACTCGGCGTAAAGGCTCACCATTGGGCTTGTTGGGAAAGCTCCTATTGCAATGCGGATGTCCCTATTGTGGACCGCGTCTAATCTTCTCAGCACAGATGGTCGTGCTGACGAATAAACAACACACCCATAGTCTAATTTGGATCGGATCAATGCGTGACATATTCGCAACAAAATTGTCCTATCCGCTCCCCACGATTTGCCATTTAGTACTCGCATGATATTTAGGGAACGGTCACATTGTGCTCTTTGCTGTGCAATATGCGACGACCAACTAAGCTTCCTGTCCAAGATCAAACCCAGGAAGCACGTCCCTTCATCGAAGGGAAGTAAATCTGGACCGAAACGGAGCGAAGGTGGTAATCGTCTCCTACGACGCCAGAAATTAACGCAGATTGACCTCTCTGTTGAGAAACGGAAGCTGTTTTTCACGCTCCATTCTCTAAGGTTGTCCAAACACAGCTGCAGGCGCGTGGTAAGAACGCCGTGCACTGAGAAGTGCAATAGACGGCGAAGTTGTCTACAAATAGGCATGACGAAACTCCAGGTGAAACACATTTCCAGATGGTGTTTATTGCTATAGCAAAGAGCGTGACACTTAGCACCGAACCCTGAAGTACTCTCTCCTCCTGATCAAAGGAATTACAAAAAATCGAGCCGACCCTTACTCGGAAAAAGCGGTCCTTCATGAACTCCTGAATGAAAAGTGGCAGGCGTCCACGTATGTTCCAGGCATACAGGCAACGAAGAATCCCTACTCGCCAGCACGTATCATAAGCCTTCTCGAGAGCGAAAAATATGCCCAGGGTTTGACATTTCTTCATAAAGCCGTCCACTATGTGTGTCGATATTGACCCAAGATGGTCAACAGTTGAAGGCGTCGTCGAAAACCACACTGGATGTTAGTCAGTAGGTTACGACTTTCTAACCACCATACCAATCGTCATTTGATCCTGCGTTCCATCACGTTCCAAACGCAACTGGTGAGGGAAATACGACGATAGCTGGAAGGAAGATGACGGTCCTTTCCAGCCTTCAAGATGGGAATAACGGTGGCTTCCCGCCAATTCTCTGGAAGTATACTATCAACGCAAACACGATTATAGACCTCGAGTAGGAATACCTTACATTCAGGAGAGAGCTGTTGTAACATTTGTACATGAATACCGTCCGGTCCTCGTGCTGATAATCGCGAAGAATGAAGAGAATATTTTAGCTCTGCTATGGAGAAAAGGCGATTGTAATCTTCTACGTTTCTTGACCGAAACGCGAAGACTTGGGATTCCACCTGAGTTTTAAATGGAAGGAACTCTGGGGAGTAGTTTTCCGAGCGAGACACTTGAGCGAAAGCACTGCCAAACGTATTGGCCACTTCAAATTAATCTACAACAGCTCCTGTAGCTGTTGTTAGTCCCGCTATTGGTAGCTGGGTCATTTTAGCTGCAACACGCCTTAGTCTATCCCACACAACCGAGGAAGGTGTTTGTCGGTTAAATGGAGCTGCAAATTTGCTCCATAGTGTCTTTTTGACATCCTTAATGACTTGTCTGGACCAGGCGCGCATTTTTTTGTATTCAGTCAGGTTATCCAACGTAGGGTGACGTTAGAAAACCCTAAGAGCACGCCTTCGAGCACAAATGGCATTCCCACATTTTTCCGTCTACCAGGGTCGGGAAATAGACGGGGGTGGGGGTGTGAAGTCGACCGCGGAATTGATTGTTCAGCAGCAGAGAGAATCGTCTCCGTGAGATGCTGCGCAAAATCATTCACTGAGTCGTGCTCGTTGGATGTAAAGGCATCGAGCTGGGTATAAAGGTTCCAGTTGGCATGGTCCTAACGCCATCTAAGCATACGTGTGGAACATGTATCTTGCATCAAGAGACTAATAAGACATGGGAAGTGGTCAGTAGAGTGTAAATCAAAGATGACATTCCATTGTAAGGAGACTACCAACTGAGGTGAACAAACTGCAAGATCAAGGTGTGAGAAACTATTGTAAGAGTTAGAAATGAATGTAGGCTCTCCAGTGTTGAGGAGAGCTAGGTTGTAACTGTCCAAGAAATCGGCAATGAGCGTACCCCTCCCACAAGCGCGACTCGAGCCCCAAATTGGGTGGTGCGCATTGAAGTCTTCCACCAACAGAAACGGTGTTGGCAACTGGGAAACAAGATCTTCTAAATGAATGTGACGCGACGGAGGCAAATATAGGTTACACATGGTGAAATGGATGTTTGGCTGTTTAATCCGTACAGCAACTGATTGTATATCAGAGTGCAATAGTAGAGTTTGCATATACACGTCATCTCTGACAAGCATCATAGCGCCGCCATGTGCCGGAATACCCTCTTTTGGTGTGACGTCACACCGTACTGGGGTGTATCGCCTTAGATGGAAGGCGTCTTGAGGACGCAGCTTAGTCTCTTGCAAACATGCGACCAGAGTTTCGTTTTCGTTGAGCAAAAGCTCAAGTTCTGAACGCTGACTTCTTATGCCAGGGATGTTCCATTGTAGGATAGCCATATTGCATTGTGTGGGGGATACGTAATTCCAAGGTAACTCTTCATTACTTTGGAGTACGCGGTTGTCGAATTAATTTTGCCCTTTCCTTCTCTCTTGGGCTTACAGTTTTATCAGACACTTTTTCGCGCCTATTTTCCACTGGGGGTCTCCCAGTGTTGGCAGATTCCAGCTCCATGTCCTCTGTCGAGGACGTCCATGTTCCGATACTGAATGTTGGTTCGAAAGCTTCGAGCCGATTCGACACGGAGACCGGCGAAGATGAAAGACGCCGGTCAGAGTCCACCCCTGAAGATTCTCCAGAAAAGGATATTCGAGATCTTCGAGATGTTCGTGGACTCTTATATCGCTTCGATGTACTGGGATTGGACATACTATTCTCCTTCAGGAGGTCGGTCCTTGTGTAACTCTTTTTAAACTTGATCGGGGTGGCATCATATCTTGCGGGCTTGCTAGTTTTTTGTGCTGATCTTGGTGCTTTTGATGGTGATGTAACACTGATGTTCTTTGTACTTGCGGATTTTGTAGACGTTGACACAGATGTGCGTGCCGATGTAGAAGGCTTTGGAATTGAGCTACGGGATTTGAGTGTCTTTTCTGATATTGTTGCCCCATTTATATCGCTGGTTTGTGTTGCGATTTCTCGTCTCGGTGCCGGTTTAGCTACAATTGAGCTTAAGGTACCGGATCTTGGAAAAGAGGGTTGGCGTATATGCAAGCACTTCCGGGCTTCTGAGAAGGGCACCTTCTCTCTAACCCGTATCTCTTGGATCGCTCTTTCCTCTACAAAACGGGGGCATTCTCGGGAACTCGATGCAGTTCACGCATGACGGCGCTGAATTACAATCACCACCGTGTAATCCATCCCCACAGTCATTGCAAGTAGGTAGTCCCTTGCAGAACTCGCTTGTATGTCCAAAGCGCTGGCACTTAAAACATCTGAGTGGGTTGGGGAAGAAACGCCTAACTTCGATGGACTCATACCCTGCCTTAATCCTTTGCGGGAGATCTACCCGATCAGAGGTCAGGAATAGCGTACGTGTTGGCTTCAGTTCACCACCCTCTTTCCACTGAACCCGCTAAACGTTAGTAACGCCCTGTTCCAAAAAGATTTTCTTGAATCTCCTCATTGCTTAGATCATCCAGCGCGAGGAGTTCAAAGTTCTGTGCATCTCGATACTGAAAGGATAACTTGCTAGCATATTTGCTTTCAGTATTTTAGCAGCCTGGGTGGATGAATGTGTTTCAACCAGCAGCGTGCCATTGCGAGATCTGCTGCATGACTTTGCTGGACCAGCAATGTTATCCAGACCCTTTTGAATGGTAAAGGGGCTCACCGATGGAAATTTTTTCCCTTCCTCTTTTCTAGTAATAACTAAGTAGCGAGGACCACAACACTCGACTACTTCTTTTCCACTTGCTTTAGTTTGTTTGGTTTTATGAGCTTTCGTACTCATGGCGATGACATCCTCCACCATTGCAAATGTCTCCGATGGCATGCTCAGATCCTGGGCGCCACCCCGGCTTATGTGAGAGTCCTGGCCTGGACCTTGCTCACCCTAGGGTCTCACCTCCCGATGTATAGACAGAGGGACCCAATCGCCTTCAGGAGTGCATCAGCTCATGCAATGGCCCCTCCCCGGGACTGACCTTTATCAGCGGATACGCACACAGATCCTACATGATAACCAGGGGCTGGGGCTTACGCGATTACCCAGTCACCCCTTGCGTCACCCCATCCTCCTACAACCCGCGCGTAGGTTATCCATCAGACTGTGTACAGGGAGGTATCAGGTGGGAGGTCAAACACAAAAGTGGACCAAAGTTGATTGTGCGCTTGGCAGGTGCCCTCTCACCTCTTGGAGGAACCCAATCGAGAGCATGGCTCGGGGCCCCGGGTACGCCAAACCCATACCTACCATAGCAGGATCCCCTGGGGGAGTTTGATTTTGGGGTCCTCTTCTCCTAGATGAGTCGTCGACCAAGACTACCGAGCCTTATCTACTCGTTTTAGATTGTTCTTTGCTTCCCCTCACCTCTTGCCTACCTGTAGTCAAAAATGACACTTAGTAGGCCGTCTGGATCAGGTACTCAGCCCCTCCGCCACGTCAAGGCGACACACCTTCGGAGGGGATTTCGTCAGGGATCTACGAAACAGGTTCAGGCAACTCCGATCTATTTCACCAAAGCCTCACAGTACCCGAAAGGCTTTTGTCACTGAAGTTATCATTTAAGCACATATACTTGTGGACAGATTCTACTGTGGTATTTTCATGGTTGTCAGCACCTTCAATACAATCGACAACTTTTATAGCTAATAGAGTTTCTGAAATTCAAGATATTTCTGAAAATGCCCTATGGAGACATGTTCTTTCAAAACACAGCCCAGCAGATTTGATATCAAGGTTTGTTTCCCGAGAATATTATAAATGAAAAATTATGGTGGGAAGGACCAACTTGGTTACATGAAGAGTCAAAGGTGTGGCCGGTACTCGGTACCATTTCAAACATGCAGGAAGCTTCAGAATTAAGAATCAAAACAACTTGTCATGTTGTAACTATTGGTGGCAATGGAATAATCACACGATTCTACAGCCTATCGAGATTGCAATACACTGTAGCAATATATATAGTAAGAATTCTGTTAAACCAAAGGCAGAAATAATAACTGGATCTCCCACACTTACAGAGAGATTCAAGATTCATTGAGTAAATGCATTCAAATTGCACAACAATCAGTATTTAGCGTGGAAGCTCAGCAACTAGCCATGAAACAGGCAGTTAATATTAACAGTCGCTTGAGATCTTTAAATCCTTTTCTTGACAGTAGACGATTACTTCAAGTTGGTGGACCATTAGAACACTCTAATCTAACTACGATCAAAAGCATCCTCTAATTTTGCCACGTCATCATTTAACAAATCTGATTATACAGCATGAACACAAACGATTGTTGCATGCAGGTTGTCAACTTTTATTGGCTTCTCTTAGGGAAAGATATTGGATATTAAATGGCAGAAACACTGTTAGACATTTGATTTATAATTGCATAATATGTTATAAACTAAAGGCAGAAACAGCAAAAGAGTTAATGGGAAACTACCGCGTGCATGAGTGGAAGCAGCTAAACCATTCTTGAATTGTGGCATTGATTATGCAGGGCCATTTTACATAAAGTCTAGCACTCGCAGAGCAACGACAAAGGTAAAGTGTTATGTATCTTTATTTGTTTGTTTTACTACTAGAGCAGCGCACTAAGAAGTTGTGAGGAACTTGTCTACAGAAGCATTTATTGCAGCATTGAAGAGATTTGTATCTCGACGTGGCATATGCCAGAATATTTATTGTGACAATGGTACAAATTTTAAAGGTGCAAGAAGGGAGTTGAAGGAATTACAAGAACTCCTTAACTCTCAGCAGACTAAGGAAGAAATACAAAGGTTTGCAAATTATGAAGCTATAACTTGGCACTTCATACCACCCAGGGCACCACATTTTGGCGGCCTGTGGGAAGCAGGTGTAAAATCTTTTAAACACCACCTTAGAGGTGTTATGGGCGCATCTTGTCTTATGAAGAAGTCCATACCCTAACCTGTCAGATAGAAGCTTGTCTGAATTCCTGACCCTTAGTTCCTCTCTCATCTGATCCTAATGATCTCAAAGTTCTGACCCCTGGTCATTTCTTAATTGGTACAGCTTTAAGCAGTTTACCCCAGCCAGATCTCGGTAGTGCTAAACTTAGCTTGCTAACTAGGTGGGAGAAATTACAGCAACAACTTCAGGAATTCTGGTCCAGATGGTCACGTGAATATTTGCATCATCTTCAGCAGCAATCTAAGTGGAACAGTCCACATGCAAATGTCAAGTAGGGTGCAGTCGTCACAGTGAAAGAAGACAACCTTCTTCCACTCTGCTGGAAGCTGGCAGTGGTTGAGGGAGTGCATCCAGGAGCAGATGGGTTAGTGCGAGTTGCAACAATTCGCACAGCAACTGGGGTATTTAACTGTGCCCTCTTCCTCAAGAGTCAGACTGACTTTATTGCATGCACTGATATAATTGTTTTATCATTTATTCATTGTATCTTTTTTGTTCTTTCAATTGTGTTTATGAAGAGATAAGACTTATTTCTTGGTAGCCGGTAGGTTCAGTTAACTGATAATATATATAACTGATAGTTATATTGTGGGGTCGAAGGGTTGGCTGGCCTGGCTGGCGGTTGCCAAGGCGATGTTGCTATGAAGAAGAAATCAAAAAATTAAGAAATGAACAGATTAGTGTAGCAGGCTGTAAATTCTTATTGTGAAATTTGATTCATTTACGTGCTGCATTATTATTATGTTTGACTGCATATGTTTGACTGTTGTACTTAGTGAAAGTAAAACGAAATTATACAACCTGTGTTAATTGGTGTCTTGCTGGCAATAAACATTTGATGCAGTCCATTTTAGGTACATATCCTATACCATGACTGTAATAGAGCCATTTGGTGGTACGTAAATAGCAGCATCTATATATTCATCGGTTAGACATGAGAAACTCATATTAGCCATATTTACATTTGGTTCTGCTATTATGGCTAAATCCGCTTTATATGATACACATTTATGTATTAGAAGATCCATAGCTTGTTTTCCTCTATAGAGATTTACCTGTATTAATTTCGTGCTTGATTGGTATAAACCTTCCTTTTCTCCATTTTCTGATTTTCTTCGAGCCTTTTATTCTCAGGGCATCTAATGGATTCTACCTTGTGCTTTGACTGACATAAGTAGTATTTAGTTGGATTTTTGCATTCTTTAATTTTATGCTCCTTGTCACCACAATTATGACACAGTTGTACCACTTCTTCAAATGAGCAATTCTTCGCCATATGGCCTAACTTGTGATATTCATATCATTTTAGATTGCTTACTTCCTTAACTTTCCATCTGTACCATCCGTCTCCAATTTTTTCTCTGTTAATCAGTCTATTGGCAGCTTCAATGTTGACAGTTAGAAATGCATATTTTACACCTTGTAAATTTGCTCCTTCTGCCACTTTTAAATTGAAGATCTCATTTGTGTTCAATTCTTGTTTCACTATTTTTATTACTTCATCTTCCTGTACAGTCTCATCTATGTCTAGAATCATAACTGTTTTCTTTCTTGCTTGTACTTCAACCTCTGCAATATGTGCTAGTTTAGCTGTTAACAACTGCTTAAAAGCGCTTCTCTCATTTACGTAATTTCCTTTTATTTTCAGTTGGACATTTCCGTCTCTATTTTTACTCTTCTGATTAATGGTTACTCCTTTAACCCTTAAATGGTAACATGGGTGAAAATTCACCCTAGGGAAATTTGATATGTCTGTTGTGAAGTGACCAACATATTTAAAACGTTGACAATCTTTGTATGTTTGTTTTTTAGTAGTGCAAATTTATCCGTTGTTGGAACACCTGTGTCAGTTGCTCCATTATTACTGCACAGATAACATCTGGGTGAAAAATCACCCATGTTACCATTAGTGTGAGTTTTTGTTTGTATTAGTGAGTATCTTCCTTTTGAGAAAACAATATATTTTAGTGTTAGTTTTGTGAGTATGGAGTACACTATTGTTGATGGGAAGACGGTGAGTTCCGAAAACTTATGATGTTATTAATGATGATGAGCCGTCGGATGAAGAAGGAAGTGACCAGGTAGATATCTGTGAACAGGATGATTTTGATGATGTATATATCATGATTATATATAATCTGCCAAAAAGATGTAGAACAGAAAATTCCTGGTTTGAATTCAAGGGAGAGAACATCATTATTCCGAAGAAGACTATTCTAAATGGAAAAAACGGTAAAATCTGCGCTTCAGAGCATCCCGAGAGGCAAAAGACTTTTCCAAGGAACATATTTAGAACAGGAATGCTAGGTCCACAGGGTGATGCTCGCAAAGCTCAAAGTGCTGAAGAATGTTGGCGTATCTTCTTTGATGCAAATATGCTAATGATGTTGTACATCACACCAACCAAGAAATGGCTTTGCAAAGAGAGAGATATTCTTCCGAACGAAGATTTACTGGTGACATCACTCTACCAGAGCTGGAAGCACACATTGGCACACTTTTTATTGCTGGCGCTTGATAAGATAATCATATGAGTGGCGATTTTCTATGGAGTGCTTTGGGAAGTCCTATTTATACTTCAGTTATGTCGCTAATGAGATTCAGATTTATTAAAAATTGTTTGAGATTCAATGACAAGCAAAGAGTACTACAGACCATCACTTGAATACACTATTGATGAGCAGCTTTTGGGATCCAGGGGTCGATTTAAATTCTGGATGTATATTCCCAATAAACCGGAAAAGTAAGGTCTGAAACTTGTGTTCTTGTGTGATTCCCATTCTAAATATTTGCTCACAGGAATACCGTACGTAGGAAAGAAACACATAGTGGGCCTGAACCTCTAGCTTTGTCAAATATTTATTATTTTCATACTGTAACAAAGTTTGTTATTATTTACATATATTAACTTTCTAACACCTTGTAGCATCGATTTATATATTACATCAATAATTATGTGTATTTTGAGTTAATGAAAGATTAAACCTTGTAACAACTTGATTATTTGAAATTTTACAATAATAATTTTGAGCCGGGTGAAAATTCACCCATATTACCATTAGTGTGTATCAAAAAGATGTTACCACTTAAGGGTTAATGTTTACTTTTTCTTTAACATTCTTGATAATATCAGCATATATACTCTTCCCAATGGGCTTAATAACTAACGTATCCTCATATAATGATTTTCTTCTTCCGACTTTCTCCATTTGGTCGACCTGGATTGCACATTCCCCTTCTCTCTTACTATGCATTGGTATTTGAATATCATTTCTCCTCCCTGAAGTATTCCCAGATTTTCCTGGTAACTCCCGCATCTTGCGACTTTGTAGTTACGCATGCAGTGTTTGCTCTTTCATTCTTCCTAATTATATTCAGAATCTTCTGTTGTTCTACCTTCATCTTCGGTAGCAATGATATAAATTAATCTCTTACATCTTTTGTTCTCCGCATCTTCTCCCAGTATGCTGTTATGCTACATAACATTCTTCCTGCTTGTAGTCTACCTTCTTTTATTGCTTTTAAAATCTGCGGGTTTGTGTATAAAAGCTTATTCATAAGCTTCCCTTCTTTATCATCTGTCCCTTTAGTGATCATAATTAGGTCTTCGTCTTCCTCCTTTAGTACCTCCCCTTTCATCAGCTGGCTGTTTGCATACACCTTTTCCGGCCAAATTTTTTCTGTCAGTTTTTGTAATTCTCCCTCACTTAGATCCTTTTTTTAATTCCTTGCTTATTTCCACAGTTTTCCATTGCCTTTCTAATATCTTCTTATCAATTGTCTGAATGCTTGCATCAGTTGCATCTTTGACTTTTATCTTTGCATTCTCTGCAAGGTCTCCCAAAATTTCGGGTACGAAATTCAGTGTTCCAGGTATTCTTTTCATGTAATTATCAAGTCTTCTAATGGCGTCCTTTATTTCCTTTTTGGCCATTTGAATATCTTTTATTACCTTACTCAGTACTACGACCTTCTTCGCCATTTTCTGCGCTAACTCCTGATGCATATGATGTTCTTGCTCCACTTTTTGAAGAAACAAAATCTTGTTCTTCTTTACTCCTCAGTTCTACAGGAGTCTGCAATCGTTTCCTTTTAATCTCCATACTCAGATTTTCCTAGTCAGGTTCAGTCGTACTGGTTTTACTTAATTCACTTTGCGCTGTACCTAGGGTACTTTCAGAAACAATCACCAAGTTCATATTGTCAGTTGAACTCCAACGCCGAAGTGGAGATCGCCCAATTAAAGGTTGTCTTCTGAAGGGATCATAATTTAATTCAAGGTGTCCTGTTCCTCCTTCTAGTGTTTGACATACCATTTCATTTGTTCCAGTAGCATTATCTTGCCTCCCGGCCTGCTTCCCTACCGTAAACGCATGCCAGTAGCTGGTTGCCGGTCATGTGGGGCCTGCCCTCTCGCCACCACTCCCGAACGGTTCTGGGGATCCAACGCCCCTGTCCCGTAAACTAAACTCTTGTAAAGACCTTTCCATACTTTCAATTATAATACATGTCCAATTTATTAGCCGGTCGCCACCATATAAATCCAGCATAGCCAGAGACCTGTTTGCCCTCTGAGATCTCTTATGGACGTTGCCCGCCTTGTTGCATCCCGGCCTGGTTCCCTATCGTACACGCATGGCAGTAGCTGGTTGACGGTCATGTGGGGCCTGCCCTGTTGCCACCGCTCCCAACCCGTTCTGTGGATCCGACGCCCCTGTCCCGTAAGCTAAACTCTTGAAAAGACCTTTCCATAGTTTCAATTATGATACATGTCCAATTCCTTAGCCAGTCGGCACCATATAAATTCAGCCTAGTCGGAGCCCTGTTTGCCGTCTGAGGTCTCTTATGGAAGTTGCCCGTCCCACACGTAGCCAAAGTTTGCTATTCCGAAGTGAGCCAAGTAAGTACCAAGTAAGCAAGTAAGTAGGCAGGCAGGTAGGTAGGTAGGTAGGTAGGTAGGTAGGTAAGTAAGCAAGTAAGTAACTGAGTGACTGAGTGACTGAGTGACTGAGTGACTGAGTGACTGACTGAGTGACAGACTGAGTGCCTGAGTGACTGACTGAGTGACTGCCTGAGTGACTGACTGACTGAGTGCGTGAGTGCGTGAGTGCGTGCGTGCGTAAGTAAGCAAACAAGCAAACAAGCAAACAAGCACACAAACACACAAATAAATCCATCCATCCATCCACCCATCCATCCATCCACCCACCCCACCCACCCAACCCACCCCACCCCCCATCCATCCACCCAACCCCCCATCCATCCACCCATCCACCCGTCCGTCCGCCCGTCCACCCATCCACCCGTCCGTCCGCCCGTCCGTCCGTCCGTCCCTCCCTCCCTCCCTCCATCCCTCCATCCCTCCATCCCTCCATCCCTCCATCCCTCCATCCCTCCATCCATCCATCCATCTATGCATAAAATAAATAAATTAAAAGGTATAAAGAAAGAAAGAAAAACGGAATTTGCGTATCAGTTAACTACGGATATTTAAAATTAGACAAATGTTTCTAATAAAGCCAAAATCAGACACTATAACACTGTAATCAAGCCAGAATGTCTTTATGTTAGAGAGTGTACGTTTTCCTTTAACACAGGTGAAATTGAAGTATTAGAAAGAAGGAGAGGCGAAGTTTAAGGAGAATGTTGAGTGCAATTCAAAATTGAAAGAGAGGAGTTTAGACTCGGGAAAAATGAGGACCTATACAAAAGGATAGAATGTGAGAATGTTTCAAATACAATCAGGAAAAGAAGAATATGATGGTTTGGTTGTTTAATGAGGGTGGATAATGATAGGCTTGCAAAACACATTTTGAAGCAATTATACTAAAGTGAGAATGGTAACCAATGGATGCGCAGGATAAGTAAGGACTGAAATGAAATGTAATTAACAGAAGAAATAATATAGCATAAAGGAAAGTTGAGAAAGTTAACCCAAAATTTCAAAGGTTTCCAGTTAAAAAAAGTAAGAAAACAGCTACGATTTGAGCAGAAGAAGGAAGAAAAAAATCACAGTAGCAGGATGAAGAAATAATGCAAAGATAGAAAGGGAAAAGAAAAGAATTATATATATAGTGGGTTGTTTAACGTTGTCCTCTCACCAGGAACCGCTAGGGGTAAGGATTTTGTGGGTGAACTCCGGCGGAGTTGTATGTGTTCGTACTGGTAACGTTAAGGACTGTGCAATTATGTTCCTATTATTTATTTATGAAACTATAAACCTGACCATTCCATAATTTCGGTATCAAAGAGAAACTCTCATATTTGCATGCGCGATATACTAAACAGAATATTCAAAATTCCATATTATTTTGGAAATATATTTGTAGCTTGTTGTAGTAAACACTAGCAGATTGACACAGATGTTATATCAAACTAAATCTAATATCTTTAAATGAGCAATTCTTGTATATGTATGTTCCGCGCAACTTGGAATTGGCTATAACCATTCGAATCAAATTGTTGATCTTGCTGTAAATACTTAAGCTGGGTGGGAGGCAGTAATCTATGGCATTAACTGGTCTAGCGCTTAAACGAAGCACCGCAACAAAGAACGTTCCTTAACAAAAAGTGTTTAAAATAATGTTACCTATCAGCTTTCAAAGTCTGTCAGTCTAATTTTGGCACATCTATATATATATATACACACACAAAATAGATGTTTGTATATATGTAACTGTTAATCTCGAAAACCGCTTAACCGACCACCGCGAAATTCCGCACCTATGTGTATTTTTCACTGTCAAAGTTTTTATAGTATTAATCTTACTACACAATATATTACCTTCAAATGGTTTTCTACTAGCTTTTCTTTTTCGTAACACATTCATATATCCTCTGTTTGCGCTTCAACATATAATTCATACAACTTTCTATGATAGAAATATAAGTGCAACGTGTTACATTCACACAGTTTCCTTTACTAATTCTTTCTTTACAAGAAACATTCACCCTCTTTCGCTACTCGCCCTTCAACATACAATTCATACAATTTGCTACATGTTGTTACGCCTCCTTTGGTGCTATACTTACACCTACTACCTTTCTTTTTTTCTAATAACGTATTCCGCAGGATCGAGACACGATACTACCAAGTAACACAACAAACTACATCATAACGTAACATTTATTATAATGAACACTGTTAAACATTAACAAGTAATTATTAAAAGGCAACAACAAATTTAAAAATGGACTCTTAAATATTAACATATAAATATTAAAATGAAACAACAAATTTGAAAATGGACTCTGTTAAACATTAACATGAAAATATTAACATGAAAGCAATAAATTTTCCTATAATTTGAAATTAAGGAAAAAAAAAACAAAAACAAAAACAAAAAAAACAATCTAACTGGAAATCTTGCTTACAGTCTGTGACAATCTCCACCTATACCAAGTTGCTCTCCGGTTTACTGATTAAAGGGCCTCATACAGTGCAACCCCCCTTATTAACTGTTCCGCTGGAGTTTTCCCACTCCCACAAGACCATTATTAATTGAATTGGTACTCATCCCGATGTCAGCACTCGAAGATATAGGATGTACGGCGAACTTTTAGCCTGGAGGAGCCACGCCATGGTCCACAGTGTACAACTGGCTCCTCTGGTTTCACAGCCACTCATCGAATTCTCCTTTCCACACAAGCGACGTCTCTTACCAGCATTAACTGGCCAATTCAAATCAGAAGTCCATACTGCTCCTTTCCCAAAGGAACCACATGCACCAAGTTGAATTCCATGTAACTAGCAGGGTTAGGCCTGCGCCTGTCCTGCATTCACCACGGCTCAGCGCCGTCCGAACCACTTGCAATGCTCCCCTGGTTCTACTTCCCGTTGCTCAGGGCTGACCCACTTCTGGTCAATATCACGGTGGACTTCTACACACACTCACTCCACGAGTACAAAAACCCCTAGACAACCGGCTTTTGTCCCTGACGTCATCTCAAGCTGTTCCATCTTTTGCCGGCCACCCTCTCTTTTGTCTCTTCGAACGGCCCTTCGTGCTACCACCAAATTAATCCGTTATACTCCCCCACTTAGATCTATTGTGAAACAATAACCGTAAAGAGGCGAACCCTTCATCCTTCCCCGGAGAACATCTCAGTTTACAATTCCTATTCCTATTATTTCTTCAATTGAGACACATGTGCAAAGCTTAATTTTCCAGTACCACTTTCCCTCAATCGCACTGAGACTGGATATGTGAATTCTTCTATGACCAATGGGCCCTTATACCTTGGGGTGAGTTTAGCCGTGCATTCATTACTTGCCTTACTCTGTGTGTGGTTTTGTACGTACACTATATTGCCAACCTGAAAGTGATGAGCTTGTCGTCGCGCATTATAATACTTAGCCACTTTACCTCTAGCCTTCAATAAATTACGTCTGACCCGTTTCCAGTTTTTCCGAATCTCGGATTTGCTTACTTTATCCGGCAAAATATCCTTAATCCCCCATAAATTAGATAGAGGACAGTTAGGCTGGAATTTAAACATTAACCTAAACGGACTCTCGCCATGGCTCTCGTGCCTAGCCGCATTGAATGCAAATTGCAACCAGTACAAGTTCTGGTCCCACTTGGTATGATCATTTGAGCGATAGACAATCAAAGCATTCTTCTGGTTTCTATTAACCCTTTCACTTTGGGATGGCTTAGGATAGTAGGGTACCATTAATATGTTACGAATGCCACTTGCCCAACAAAACGATTTAAACGCCCTTGACTTAAAACACGTGGCATTATCAGAAACGACTTCCTCCGGTACACCGAAGGCAGCAATTTTCCCTTGCAATTCCTTAATCACATTGTGGGTGTTCGCTTCACGAACTGCTCGTATCCAAACATATTTTGTAAACGCATCAACTATCATCAGCGCATGTTTATTTCCCATCTTGCTCCTCGGAAATGGTCCGATGTAATTGACAAATAACCTCTCCATTGGCCGTTCAGCTACCTTGGAGGCCAAATACCCCACTTGCTTACTCTTTACAGGCTTGCTCTGTTTACACCTATGGCACTACAACTCTGGGTTATCTCTTTATCCATTCCTTTCCATCTGAAATACTGTTTGATCCTAGCAATAGTTTTAAACCCCCCCCCCCCCCACTAGGCGCTTCGTGAAAATAGGTAAACAGCTCTGGCACTAAGCTCTTTGGTACCAGAATCTTTGTGTCCTGCGTTCTATTTTTACAACACAATACTCCATCCTGTACGACATATTTTTGTACTCCTTCCCCCGCCTCAATCTTCTGCTATAGGGGCCCCAATTCACTATCGTTGCGTTGATAAGTCCGGATATCTTCAAACAACGAGGGAAGATTTGATAATATCGTACATACTTTTCCTGTCACTTGTTCACAATTATCCGCTGGCGTATCATACATCCTTGACAAGGCATCGCTATTGAATTACTCGAACTTCTGACATGTTTTACTGTGAACTTAAAGCTAGATAATTTTAATGCCCATCTGGCAATTTTCCCTGCTTTCTTCGTCCGTGATCGCGGATTTTCGCGAATCTTAACTACTCTGTCAGGATCTACTCGTACTCCCTGTGACGAAATAATATGCCCCAAGAATCTCAATCTGAAGTAGCAAACTTCACTTTTTTGCGGATTAACTGTTATCCAGCGTTACGTAATCTCGTAAACACCTCTCTTATATGGCAAAGATGTTCCTCAAAGGTATTTGAATAAATGCAAAGATCATCTAAATAATGATAAAGATAATTAAACTTAATATCCCCAAAGATCTTATCTAGTAACTGTGTTAAGACCTGAGCTCCAACCGCCAAACCAAAAGGTAGTGAAGTAAATTCAAACAAATTATAATCGGAGGTGAAAGCTGTATACCGTCGAGAATCCTTATGTAAAGGGATCTGGTAATACGCACTGTTTAAATCCAAAGTTGTAAAATACCCTACTGCTGCAAACCAATGAAGTGAGTAATGAATATGGGGTAATGGGGTTGAATCAATCCGCAGTTTCTGGTTCAACTGCCTATAATCCACTACTAACCGCACCTCATTATTTGCCTTTGGTACTACGAACACCGGACTCGAATAATTTGACTGGGAATGTACTATCACTCCTGTTTCTAACATTTCGTTCACTTTCTTTCTTAATAAATTTAGCCGATTTGGGGGTAGCCGATAAGGCGGTAATCGTACCGGTGTTTGATCCTGTAACTGAATTTCATATTGCATAAGTCTCGTTCGTCCCAGACGTTTCGTTAACACATCAGTAAACTCGTCCAAAAGTGGTTGTAATTTCCTCTGTTGTTGCGATGATAAATATCCCAGATCAATTTCCATATTAAACCCTTCTTCTTCCACATTAGAAGTAACTGTGCCCACTGGACTCTGTTTTAACCAAGTTTGCAATGGAATACAAGTACTCGGTTGAAAACCGAAATAAGCTTTTGCTCTCGCTAAATCCACTACCATTTGTGTATGTCTAACAAAATCCGCTCCTAGAATCAGTAGTACAAATAATTCCTCTATCACATAAACTTTATAGTTCCAGCGAAACTCTCCAATTTTCAATGGAATTACTAAGGATCCAATAATCTTCAACGGGCTGCTATCTACCATAGTAAATTGTGTTTCCTCAACCATTAGATCTCTACGCTTATCCTTAATATACTGTGCACTAACTAATGTTACCACACTGCCCGTGTCAATCAACGCAAATGAGGGAAGCCTATTTACCTCTATCTTTATCAAAGGCAATTCTTTATGCAATAAACCCTCTACTGCATTTATTCCCTGACTCAGCATTTCCCTTAATTGTCGGAAACTTCTCCCAAAAGAAAAGTTTTGAAATATCTGCTCTCTCTTAAGACGTTTAGCATAACAATCTTTTACCATATGACATGGCTTATTACAGTAATAACACACAAAAATTGGTTTACTCTCTTGTTTCGCTAGTTCGGCATTCGATAGTGGTTGCTCCATTTGATTCTGAGGCCCGCCCCTATTTAAACTTGGTAATTGTGTACATTTCAAGGCCACTTCCTCCAACTCTTTAAAGGTAATGGGCCTTGATTTACTCAAAAATAATGACCGGAGTTCGATATGAGCTGCATTCTGTAATTCTCGTATATTGCTTACAATCTCTTCTTCCGAAAATACTACTTTTAGTGCCAAGGCTACCAACTTCTGCTGATTAATATAATCTAAAATACTTCCAGAAGTCCGTTGTAGCCTAAAAAAATGTCGATATAAGAGCTCACGAATTTGTGCTGATGACAGAAACATATGTAACACCTTACTATGAAAACTATCTAACGAGCCATCTTCTGCAATTATTTGTAACAACACCGACTGTAAATTCAAGCCTACAAAAGGTTGTAACATCTGTAACACAGTCACTTGTGGTGTTCGGAAAGCTTCCGCTTGCATTTTAGCTTTCACCAAACAAATGAGAAAATCAAATATGTCGTCTGGCGATTTTACCTCAAATATTTTTAATGACGCTAAGAACGCTTGCCATGGATTCGGTACAACAAGTTTCGCGAATTTAACGTGAAGTAACTCCGGATTGATATTCTGAGTATTTACTGAATCAGTTACTCCTTTATTTTCAGTTCTAGTGACATCTAATTGTGTTGCTAATGACGACAAGCGCATCCCCAACTTATTAAACTTTTCATTATTTTCTCCTTCTAATAATCGTGCATTTTTCTTTATCCGAAAACTCCAATACTTTAACCTTCCCACTATTCTTCGTTTCTGACTCGGTGTGATTTCCGACAAACTAAGTTATTTTAACATTTCATCAAATAAATTAATATTCGACTCACAAATTCCGATTTCCTGTACCGGATCAAAACTCGCCCCCAGTTTAATGCTTCTCGTAAACTTCTGGCCAATTCAACTGTTGTACTTTTTGAATCATATTTTATCTGTCTTATGTTAAGTTCTCTTTCCAACTCTGTACGATGGAGGAATTCGGGCTGAAAGACAATTTCCATTATGACACTGACAATATTATTGACCTAAAACACTATTTGGTGTACTTTGTAGTATCCTGTTAAATGTTCCAACTGACACTAAAACGTGTATGTAGGACAAAATGGCTCTGCTACCAGTGTTACGCCTCCTTTGGCGCTATACTTACACCTACTACCTTTCTTTTTTTCTAATAACGTATTCCGCAGGATCGAGACAGGATACTACCAAGTAACGCAACAAACTACACTATAACATAACATTTATTATAATGAACACTGTTAAACATTAACAAACAATTATTAAAAGGCAACAACAAATTTAAAAATGGACTCTGTTAAACATTAACATGAAAATATTAACATGAAAGCAATAAATTTTCCTATAATTTGAAATTAAGAAAAAAAAAAAAAACGTAGAAAATACAATCTAACTGGAAATCTTGCTTACAGTCTGTGACAATCTCCACCTATACCAAGTTGCTCTCCAGTTTACTCATTAAAGGGCCTCATACAGTGCAACCTCAACCCCCCCCCTTATTAACTGTTCCTGTGTTGTTTTCCCACTCCCACAAGACCATTATTAATTGAATTGGTACTCATCCCGATGTCGGCACTCGAAGATATAGGATGTATGGCGAACTTTCAGCCTGGAAGAGGCACGCCATGGTCCACAGATACAACTGGCTCCTCTGGTTTCACAGCCACTCATCGAATTCTCCTTTCCACACAAGCGACGTCTCTTAGCAGCATTAACTGGCCAATTCGAATCAGAAGTCAATACTGCTCCTTTCTTAAAGGAACCACATGCACCAAGTTGAATTACATGTAACTACCAGGGTTAGGCTTATACCACGGCTCAGCGCCGTCCCAACCACTTGCAATGGTCCCCTGGTTCTACTTCCCGTTGCTCAGGGCTGACCCACTCCTGGTTACATCTCACGGTAGACTTCCACACGCTCACTCCACGCAGTAGAAAAACCCCTAGACAACCGGCTTTTGTCTCTGACGTCATCTCAAGCTGTTCCATCTTTTGCCGACCACCCTCTCTTTTGGCTCTTCGAACGACCCTTCGCGCCACCACCAAATTAATTCGTTACAATGTTTGAAATATAAATATAACGTATTACCTTTACACTATTTTCTCTACTCAATTTTGTTTTACGTAACAATTCACATGTTATTATCCATCGTTTATCAACTTCATATATGCTAACGCCTGTACATATTGGGTGTTGTAGTTTGAGCGAACTCCAAAACCGGTTGATCGATCGCCATGGAAATTGGCATATCTAGGTATTTTTCATGGGGAGGGTTTTTATCGGATCCATTTTACCACGCAACGTATTACGTTCATATGGTTTTCTCTACACCCTTTTCTTTTACGTAGCGCACTACTTCCTCTTCTACAAACAATCCATGCATTTTTCCGTACATTTGAAATATAAGTGCAACGTATGACATTCACATGGCTTTTCTACCCATTTTGCTTTTAATAAACACAATTACATTTCTTTCACTACTCCTTCGACGCACAATAATTATTAAAGTTTTCTATATGTTTAAAACAGAAATGCGTATTACATTCACACGGCTTTATTAGCTAGCTTTCTTTCGGTAGTATTCGTGATTATTCAGCAGTGGCTTTGCTTAGTGTCGTTCCGATGTTTTAATAAAAAATAAAGAAGTAGTTAAAAGGTAAAGTTTTCATCTTTGGTGTCAGGATTGTGGCGAAAACCACGATATAGAGCAGTTGATGAAACAAATGTTAGCCAAGATGGACATAATGGGAAATAAAATGAATTCTGGAATGTGGAAGATGGAAACAAATACTTTAAAATGTAAACCCTGGAATGGAAAAGATGAAAACGGGAATGTCCAATATGAAGATGAGCTATCGGTGAATACTAACAGGCGACTGGCCGTGATAAAGTTAGCCATGGAAGAGCTCCATGGGAAGATGAAGGACCTTGGCCGTTTTGACGCCCTCAAACAGAGTCGACCGCACCAAAGAACTGAACTCTATAGTGGAACAAATGCATGACGAAGACCTCAAAGTAGTTGGATATGTATAGGGGAGTCCAGCGTTCAGCAGTAGACGTTTTACGCCTGAAATTATGGTGCTCATGAAATATTTATATGTATCTCTATATTTCTTGCATCTCGGAAATGACTCTTAACAATTGCGACAATAACGTACTATTTAGTTAACACTTGCTTTTCAAGTTCATCTACATATCTTCTCAAAAAAAGCAATCTTTCACAAAAAGTGTCGGGGGTGAGGAGCAACGCCGAGCGAAGCTCCATCACCCGGTACTATTCTATAAGAATTCGGAAGAGTAGTGGAGACGATGAAAAATTAGTTTTTAGGGTTTAGTCTACGTTTAGTTGTTTTCCACACTTTAGAATTGTTTTTACCAATGTAATACATGATTTGTATTCAAATTAAGGCATTCATCAAGAAATGGAATAGGGGACAAAATATAGTAAACAGATTTGAAATACATACACACACGCACTCGCGCGCACGCACTCACACGTCCACGCGCGTACGCACGCACGTAGGCACGCACACACATGCATGCATACATGCACACACGCTTATATACACACACGCACACGCATTCATGTACACATACACACATATATGTGAGCCGATTAATGAATTTAATGAAACAAAGGAATGTAAGTACGTGTGACATAATTTTGGCAATATTGTGTATTTAACTTAACTAATTTGCAAAGACAACGCATATTTTCTACAGAGAAATGTGCTTCTTTAAGCAAGCATATATTACCAATTTTATGTTAAAGACTCGCGGTAATTTCGGAACATTAAAAAATATATATCAATCGGAGATTATAAAAGTAACTAAAGTGCACTTATAAAGCTTTGTTTTCTGGATCCTACAGAGTACTTTCATTAGTACGACTTTAATAATTAATAATGTTATATTTTTTTCAGCCTTTGGGAATGCAAAAACATACAGGAATGACAATTCATCACGTTTCGTAAGTACCAACATTACTGTTATTATTAAATTAAATAAATGATTGTAAAAATGACTGTGTTATTGAAGCAGCATGAGTATGTTAGTTATTTAAAATTGCTTGAGTTCCTTACTAACCTTCCTATGGAACGCCAAATGTACACCTGGTTCCATATATGCCGTCCTTACAACTGTGGCTGTTATAAAGGTTAAATTATGTGATGTGTAAAAAGGAATATTATATTATTGCAGTACATAGCACGACCATTTGTTAGTTGTCTAAAATATCTGAGGTCCCTACTAAGCTTCCCATGTAACATCGCACACACGCACACACGACAGATGGACAGACAGTAAGCTTGTTGAAAACTGAAAGTTATTTGATTCTCACTGAGTTGTTCTCTACCATTAAGGAGCTGTAGGGACGGCGCACGCGTAATGAAGTGGACATCCGAGGAAAAAAAAAAAAAAAAAAAAAAGATGCCATGGTTGCTTGGGAGGTAGTAAATAACAGAAACAGCTTTGAAAGCTCAAGTAAGGAATCTTATGCTGAAAAAGAGTTCAAGAGTGCAACTCGTTAAATTGGTGTATGAGAGGTCATACCAGTTGTAAAATTTTAAGAAAATAAATATCGGAAAGTTGAGAACTGTTACACTGGTGTCAAGATTGGGAGGAACAGCCACAGTGGAAGAAATGATGAAGGAACTAGTCGCTAGTATGGCAGAAATGAAGGCACAAATGAAGACAGTGAATTCCGGGATGCAGCAAATGAAAACCGGAATGCGGTAGATGATAACAGAAATGTGCAATACGAAGTCAAAGCTCTCAGCAATGATTGACGGGCAACTAATTGGCATGAAGCAAGCCGAGAAAGATTTCGGCCAACTCGTCAATGCCCTGGAGAACATTGTGGAACATCTTAGTGCCGCGGGCCGTGCCGTAGTCGAGTGGTTAGACCACTGGCTTCTCACCAAACCGAGTTCAATTCCAGGCAACCGCATGTAGGATTTGTGGCGGACGAAGCGACGCTGGGGCGGGTTTCCTCCGGGTTCTCCGGTTTTTCCCCGCCATCTCATTCCACCGGTGCTCCGAATTCATTCCATGTATCATCAGTGTCACCGACTGCGGTGGCGTAAGTAGTAACGCGGGCGTTAAACACTACAAATAAAAATCTTAGCGCCCCGGAAGACGGTGTCGATGGTAACACCATGTAACCGATCGCTGGAGTTTAACGCATTCTCGGCGAAACTAAGAACTTTGAGGTCGAGACACCATGACACAACACAAAATGCGCGCGCCAAGCCACCCAGGTACAATGGCACGTCGACTCTTGAAGTCTTCCGTAGACAATTGGCTATCGTTGCTGCCCGCAGGCGATGGTCCATGGACGAGGAAGCTGAGCAGCTGACAACTAACCTCCGGGGACGGATACACTGAACGTGATCCCGACGTCGACGGCATCTCGAAACATCTTGTAGGCCCTTGAAAACCGGATTGGAAAGTACCATCTTGCTGCATTCCATCGCAGCCAGTTCAATTCAAGGCTACAACAACCAAGGGAGATGTTACAGAAGTTCGCCCATGTTAATGAAAAATTAGAGAATAAGGCTCGAGTTAACCTTCTGGCCAGATACGTGTGCCAGAAAGTTATCTACTCGGGAGACGGCGTGCGCGACGTCGAGATATGTCAACGCCTAACACTCGGAGAATATCAGACAATCCATGATGCGCAGACGAGAGCGCTGACTACCCCGCAGACTACCGTGTAGACGACCGCGTTGAGATGGAGGCAGTCAAGGTAACAACTGTCCTCCTGTGCAAGACCCGGAGTATTCGGCTTGTGTGGGATGGGGGAACAACCCCAGGATTTCGACGATCTCCCAGAGGTGTGTGGTTGGGTACGACATCCGGTGAGGGACTGTCCACACCTGGCCGACAAACTGTAATTGAATAAGTACCGGCGTTAAAAGTGCCACATTGAAGCTGTGATCGCCGACCCCTAGTGCGATGCTGTGCGTTTTGTGCAGAATGATGCACGACATTATCGCGGATGGATTGGTACGCTGAAGGCGGTACCAGATATTGGTGAGCACGGGTGCAGCAGAGACCGTGGTGTGACTTGACGTGGTGGAGGGTTTAACATCGAGGAAACCAGATCGACCCTACAAGTGCTGGCATTGGGCATTGGGCAACACCTTACCTATGGAGGAGAAGGTCTTGCTGGTGTTAACCTTGGGGCAGAGAGTTACAAGTCTGTGGGTGTACGTCATGATGGATGACCGAGGATGTGGTACTGGGTATGGATGCCCTTAGGAGTCACGAGGTGGCGATCGACTTCGGCAGGAGGGTCCTATAAGTCGGAAAGTACAAGGTAACGTTCGAAGCCCAGTGAACATGTAGAGGTCAACAGGGTAACCCTGGAGGATGTTACTTTACGGCCCATCTGGACCAACGTGTTCACGAAGGCAGGAACACCTCGTGCAAGAGAGGTCAGTGGTCGTGGAAACCCGTGTACGCACAAAGGCCCTCAGTCGGAGGATGAGAAGTTCCGCGATGCAATCTATGGCATCCAGGGGCTGCCTCGAAAGAAGACACCGGTGATGCTACTCAGGGCACGTAGCGCTGAAGGACAGTGTGACATTGATCTCTATGGAGGAAGCTTGGCATATAGTGGATACACTTTGGATGTCATTGTTGTCAGGGAAGCAGTAAATAACAGACACAGTTTTGAAAGGCCACGTAAGAAAGTTTATGCTAAAAGGAGTTTAAAAGTGTAATTTGCTAAATGTGTGTATAAGAGGTCATACCAATTGTAAAAGTTCCAGAAAATTAAATAACGAAAAATTGAGATTTGTTACAATATTGTTACAATGTGTGTGTGTGTGTGTGTGTGTGTGTGTGTGTGTGTGTGTGTGTGTGTGTGTGTGTGGTGTATGTGGTGAACTCTAATGAAACCAACAAACTGCAGGGACTGATTGCTGACTGGAAATGGATGAAAAAGGTCTTATTAACATGTGTCGGGATGTGAACGGAGTGCGTGCAATGACAACAGATCGTCCCGGAGCACAGTATGGGATGCAATGGATTGCCTCTTTCGCACGTTCCGTCTCTCTCCAGATATGGTCACAGGTGTCGTGAATATTGTTGAAGGGTCTGCACATCCTTAACTGATTCAGCATACACACTGCCTTTCAGATGCCCCTAGGGGTAAAAATCCAGGAATTTTAAGTCCGGTGGTCTAGCAGACCATGTAACAGGGCCTCCTCGTCCTATTCAGCGTCTAGGGAAGATGCTGAGGTGTCAGCGATCTGTAATGCAGAAGTGGAATGGTACTCCATAATGCAGAAACCACATAACCTGTCTTATTGCCAAAGGCACATTCTCAAGCAAACCAGGCAGAGTATTATGCAGGAAGTCCAGGTACGTTCCTCCGTTCAGTCGTTTTGAAGTAACAACTGGTCCATGTATGTGGGCGCCCAAACATTGATGCCGGACCGATGCTAAGCATCGCGAAATAATGCGTGGCTGTGTTTTATTTTGGCAGGTTGACAGGGCTGCTCCATGATGATAGCGGACTGATTTTAATTGCATACACGTTTTGTACTTTCGAGGTACGCGAGATAGAGTGTTAAATATCTGCACCATAAACAAAATATCTGAATCAGTATTCTCTCGTGACCTATTACATTTTACCGAGGGAGTCCTATTGTAGAACTTGTACAAGTGTTCCATTAGTAAATCTCTCTGTTGTAAATCTTCTTTTTGGAGTGCACGAGTCTAGAGCAAAGGTATCTGTGGTGCATGTGCAAAACACAGAGAAATGTATCTGAACATTTGTAGACTTTTCTCTTCCCAGAAATAATTTGCGTTGAGCAGTTATTTATTACAAAATTGTTCGCAGTGCTGTCCTTCTTAGAGGCGATTACTGTGGAATAACAAAGTATGTAATAGGAATAGCCCTGAACTTCCCTTCACCACCAGCGGCCTAAGATTGTTCCGTTAGTGGGTTGTCTCGTACACATAAGAACTAGGTAACACTAGTGACTAGCAAGCAAGTTGAGAATCGAGCATTAGCTCGTGGTTTGGTATTAATAAAAACTTCCCTTCGTCTTCATTAGGGCCAAATGGCTTAGCTGTCGACGGGCCCTTAAATTCCACTCACTCACTAACGCACTCATTCTCTCACTACTCTCTCACGCTTCGTCCAGCTCTTGCTACCAGCACTAAGCTTTAGCTTGGCGACCTTCAACATGCCTGTCAGCTGAGTAAACATTCATATTTTAATGTCTGCAGGCGATTTAAATATTTTCTGGATTAAAATATTCATATACTTATTCATGTTAAACGTACTCTCGCTTAACACTTCTAATAGTGGGTACACATCTTAAATAATAGAAATGTAACTAAAGATTTGGAAAATGAAATATAAATTGAGATTCACTTGACATCCAACAGATAATGTTAATCTCCTTTTCAGATTCAGTCCCTGAGTTCCTCAATTTGATAATATTAACTATAGTGCTATAGATTATATTGCCCGTGTTAGGTATATTACCAACGATATATTGAAAGTAGATAATTTGTACTTGTGTTTTTGCGCCATTATTCTCTATATCTATAAAAATATCACAAGTAATGCCAAGATTTTGTAGGGTTTTATCGTGAGTTTAAGCTGCACAGGTTCAGTTCGTTAAAAGTTAAATTTAGGGTCAGTTCTATAGAAAAGTCTAATCCGGTTTTGATTGTACGGCATTCTGGATTTCCGTGTGCACATTTGTACGTATATTTGATTACTTATCGTTCGTCAGCTGAACATCATTTACATCATGGTATTGAGTAACACGGTAGGTATCACGTGCAGGTTTCTCTGTGGAACACACTCCCCGTGACGTGTAGTATATGCAGATGTAGGTACTTACACCCTGGTCATGTTTATTACAATAATAGCTGCCTGAAGTTACAGATGCAAATTTTCCGTATCAAATAAATCACTCAAACCATTATATTTAAATTATTGAGGGTATAGGAGCAATTGTTTAAAATATTACATACAAATATTAAATAATAATAGACTTGAAGGCGACGAAAGCCACGATTTATGTGGAGGAAAGTAGCTTGTATATGTCCTATTCAACGAAGCAATTTCATTTGGTTGCTACTTTCTTAAAATCTATATGCTACATAGCTTGCCAATATTTCTCAAAGTTGCACATTTTGAAAAGTTTTGCCTATATTACTGCTGTTTCTTGCATGTGATCTAGTTGTTCAATAAGATGATTAACACAGGAAAATGACTCATAATCCTCATACTCCTACTAGTCTCTTATCTAAATTGCTTTCTCCCCTACTTCTTCTGCCTCTTTATCGTCGCTTTCAATTTCGCTGGTCATCGTTGCATTTCATGTAACACTAAAATTCCGTGCAGAATTCTTCGAACAATTGCGTCCCAGAAGCTAGGATTTTATTCTCTGATTCACGGCAGTTGCTAAGGGATGATCATGAAATATATCTATACCTCTGATTTGAGAAAAACAACCCTCAATTTCTTGATTAAATTTTTATTCCAAAAGATATACAGCTACTGAACGTAGATGACTTACATTTAAATATTTCAGTGTTCTAAGACGAGCTATACTATTCCTCGTAAACACTGTCATTTAAATATTTGTGTGTCCTAAAACGAGCTATACTATCACTAGTCACCATAAACACTTTAATTTAAATATTTCAGTATTCTAAAACGAGCTATACTATTCCTCGTAAACACTGTCATTTAAATATTCGTGTGTCCTAAAACGAGCTATACTATCACTAGTCTTCATAAACACTTTAAATATTTCAGTGTTCTAAAACGAACTATACTATCACTAGTCCTCCTGTAATTGCTCCACCCTTAGATCCGAACTTAATGTACACACAAGCCATCAACAACTAACCCGCGATACGCCGAAACCAAAGCACACCATAAAATATAGTACCTTAAACGTCGGCGATCATCTGTGAGTTTTCGAGATGTATGTATGACAACCCTGGTAATGTAACGCAACAGCAGTTTTATTCTTAAAACTCCCGAGTAAATATCATTCCATTGCAACATGAACACGAGGCATGAGTCCACGTTATTTTTGTTTGTGTTAGTTGCAGCAGATACGAACACCACGTTATCGCGGAGGGATACAAGGTGCGGATCTAAGGCTGGATGGAGGGCAAATACTGTCATTTAAAGATTTCGGTGTCCTAAAACGAGCTATACGATCACTAGTCCTTCATTTCAATAAGAGGAAGCGCTAGTTGGCTACACCAGCTGACGTCACTAGCACAGAAGTCTACTGTGCATCTAGCTAGTGATACATAGCGTATTACTCAACATACCGTGATGCACCTTCTCTTTAGCTCTATCGTATTCATACCCAGGTTCCTTTCAGCATTGACGGACCCTAATTACCTAGTTGTCAACGGGCCCTTGAACTCTACATACTCACACATTTTTCAGCATTGTTAAAAGGTCCCCCTGGCTCTTCATTTGCTTTGGTTGTGTTTATGGAACCGAAACACATACATTCTGTTTTCATAGTGACACTCCCATTTATAATGCGAAGCTGTATGCTATAACCGATCCGTTTCATACGCGCACTATCACAGATTGGGTGCCCGCCTAATTTTAAGTGATTCTCTAAGTATATCTCAGAGACCTCGTCAGCTGTACACTTCCTTCCTATTGTACAGCATATTCAAAATGCACTCCATGTTTTATACACTTCTGGTGTTAAGTGGCGTGTGTATGGATTGCTGTTGTAGTTTTAATGGGGAAAGAAACTCCGTATTTGCCAGTAAATATGACAACCACATAACCCAGCAGTACCATCATTCGTATTACTTCGGAAGACTTAACGCTTAAAGTACGGAGAGCTGTGCTGTCGTGCTCGCACGAATAGTGGTCAGCTCTCCGCGATAATAAGTTTAAAGCAATAAAAGATATTCCGAAAAACTGGGTGCCCTCTCACGTATCTTGCTGAGAAGCGATTATCTTCGCTCGGTTACGCATTGTCCACTGCAATTTCACGCATGATTACCTTTCTAAGGAAGTCCTACTCCTCTTTGTCCGCTATGTGACAAACTTTTGTCCGTCCATCACATAGTACTGCTACAACACATATGGAAAAAACTGGCACACTGTGTCGCTTGACCTACATCGTAGTTTAAATCCCATCCACTCTGCTACACACCGGTTAGTTATCAGGCCAAGCCCCCGCTGTTATCTATTTGCCTCAGAAACCTCAGAGTACCTCATCAAAGCCAAATGAAAACATAAGCACCCTAGTGTTCCTAGTAAAAAGAAAGTTTGTTTGCTATACCAATAGAAAATGTACGTAACGTAATCACTGAATCAATACATCATGCTTCTATTCGGTTCCATCACTGCAAAAATGGCGGATTTGGCAGGAAAGACGGCAGCTACAGAACCCGTATTACCATCCCACGTGTTACTTCGAAAGGCTATAGGCTTGAAATGCGGAGAGCACTGCTATCGGCTGGCACGAAGAGTGGTCAGCTCTCCGCAATAATAAGCTGAGAGAAGTAAAAGCACTTCCGATAAGCTGGGTAATTTCTTCTCCCATATGTGGTCGCGACGAGATTAGGTTACCTCGGTTGCGAATAAGCCACTGCAATTTTTCGTATGGTTACCTGTTTAAAAGACACCCTATGTCCGCTGTGTGACAACCTTATGTTAGTTCATCACGTGAGTAGTTATAGTCCCCCCTTAAGCAATTGGATTAACGATAATTCTACCGCTAGATGGTGCTAGTGTCGCCGTTGATGGCGGGAAATTTAAAACCTTTAGATAGCGAGAAATTTGAAATTTCCCGCCACCACGGTTAATCCCAAGTTTTCAAATTTCCCACCATCTGAATTTTGAAATTTCGCTCTATCAATGGCAACACTATCACCCCCTAGCGGTAGGATTATCGTTAATCCAATTGCCTAAGCCGGGGACTATTTATTTAGTTTATTGAGAAGATGCATTGAAAATTACAAAATTATTGTTGTACGAAAAGGAGCACAAACCTGCTGGACGGCTATAGAAAATTGGTTCCAAACGACGTCCACGTCGGCCTGAGGATAACGATGAAAGATGATTTTGCTGTTCTGCAGCAACACTTGTCGTTCCTTGGGCAGCAGCACCTCGATGCGTCGTCCGTTTTCCAGAAACTTTAGGAAGACGGAGTAGCAGGTGCAGTTGGTATAGAGCATCTGCTGCGGTACTTGCGGAGAAACTGTTGGATTTGCGCGTTGAGGTCGGCGAGATCTTCGTATAGTGCAAGTTGACACCTGGAGCACAAGTGCCTGAGACGAAGACAGAGTGTACAGCTGCACAAGGGGTGAAAGCAGGAGGAGCAGTGGTGGGTCTTGCATCGTTCGCCGGTCGTTCTTCCACGAGAGCTCAGTACTAACTGAAGGCAAAATGAGACGTATATGTAGATGAAGAGCCATCCGGCGGAAGCGCTGAGTTTACGAAAACACACATCCGTTGGTGGGGAGGGGGAGGGGAGGGAGGGGGGAATGGATATCCGCAGGAAGGAAATTGCGGTATTACATATACGCTGGATGTGGCTTTCTGGCGCAGGAAACCATTGTGATTTTACCACCAATCGTTGCTTTTTGAATAAAATAATCCCAGTGTTGGACTTTGAGCGTCTGGATTTTGAACGAGAACTCTGTCTTGACAGACGCTAGACATGCAATCGTCGAGCATGTGATCTGCCATAATAGGAAATGAAGGACAGCTTTATTGGAGAAGATAATTTTTTTATTTTAATAAAGGACACCTGACTTGCAGAGGGGAGCAGCGATGTGTTCTTGACGGGAGTTGAGAAGGAAAGAAGGAAAGGATCTTGAAGGAATGGGGAAACATGATATGCGGAAGTGACGTACCGGGATTTGATTGTAGAAAATAAGACGATATGGGATTGGGGGTTAGGATTGAAAAATGACGGTGATTGGAGGAAATAAAGAACATTGCGTTTGGATGAAAAATGAGGAAGCAACTTTTGCCTGTGTTTTGGATTGGTGAAGCGGTAGCAAATATGTTTATTATCAGTTTCAATACTTGTGGGATAAGTATGTTATTCATTTATTTTATTTTTGTTTTGGGACAGCTAAGAACAAGAACAATACAGGAAGGAAATGAGGCCTGCCAAGGTAAAATGAATAAAGATAAATAAACATAAACACAATATAAAATAAAAAGCTTGAAAGCGGGAATTATATTGTAATAAAAATTAAAAGTGCAAATTGCTACATTATTACAATATTTATATGAATATAAACAAAATATATGATTATATACACACACCCACACACACAAACACACACATACAACACTTCAGCGCGGTGCTTTTTTTTTCTTTATTACCACAGAAAATTTGCAAATATTACTGGAACAGTTATTCAAACTACTGCACAATCTTTTTAGGACATCTACACAAGTTTTTTAAAATGCTTATGGCTGAATGGGTTAGGTATCCCGTCTAGAGAGCAAATGCGCTGGGCTTGACAATATAGGCACCTGGGCTGCAGAACGACCGGAAGAACATTAAATTGAAGCTAAAGGGGGTCCTCATGCAAATCTTCATCAAATCTATTACACGAAGGAAATGGTTTCGACTTACAACAATAGTATCAGTTTTGGCTGAGCCATCTAAACTTACAATCAGATCACGTCCACCTTTTTGGCTTTACTGGTTCCATGAAATACTGAATGGAAAAGCAAAAAGTACTGGATGAAGATTAAATACTGTACAATAAGGACAGGTCAAAAATGAGTGGAATATGTTCCAGGAGCTACACCTGTGCACAATGAGTACCGATATTCATTAAGAGGGGGGAATGAACAACATGATAAGGCTACTCACCAGAAATTGCAATTGGAATTCAAAAAAAACTTGCACCTACAACACGTAACCAGTAAGATATTTAACGAAAAGCTAAATTGAAAAAAGAACAATACTGTTTATAAACTGCATCAAAATATAAAAAGGGTACTCAATTGTTTCATTAGAAAAGCACTTACAACTCGGCTGCGGTTTCTTGCGCAGTGGCTGAGGCGGACCTTTGTGTAAAAATGTTTTTTTTTCAGGGGACCTCAAAACACATTTTTCCGGTGAAGTCTAGACATGGAATTTTTGAGTTAAATGCAATTGTTCTCCGACTTCCTATACGTAATAGAGAAATTAAAGGAAAGAAAGGAATAGTATTATAATGTGCTAAATAACGCACTGAGTGAAGAAATAAATCATTACACTTTATTGGAAATACATCCCTGCGTAATCGACAATCGTCGCTGTCACATGGCTCTTCCCCCTCCGCTTCCCTGCGCTGCCGCACAGTTACAGCGTGTGCACTAGAGAGAAGGGGAGCTTCACCAATAAACTGGGCACTTACTTCCGGTCACGCCGCGCGTGCCCAAGATCATCCGCTTTCGATACGGTATTATATTTTCCTAACGTCTGCCAAAGAACAGCATTTACAGGTTTTTCGTGCTAATCCCTTTCCGTCTAACCCAGCCATTTAATTCTCTCCACGTGTGCTTTCCAAGAACTTTTAAGGGCAACAGTTGTATTACGTAGCGGAAATCTTGTGCTGATTTCTCGTCTTTTTAAACTCACAACTCTGCCTCGCTAACTCCATTTTTCAACCGTCGGTTAACACGGCATTTAAAGGTTTTTTTGTGCTAATCAATTTTTCGTTAACACAGCCATTTAATTCTCCCACGTGCACTTTTTCCAGAACTTTAAAGACATCGGTCACATTACTTGGTGGAAATCCTATACTGATTCCTTATCTAATCCTCGCTCTAATCTCAGTCTTATTGTTGTGCTTGGTTGGGCAACATCGAATATTTCACCGTGTCCAGCGAAACATTTTTCTTTTTCGCCGTCTACTGGAGGAGTGTATAGAGAATTACAGGTAAACAACCATTGGAGCGATTCTTCTTCTTCTTCGGTACAGATAATTCCGAATAGGCCGCCAAACTAGTATGCCCACTGGAACGATTCTTCTACAGTCCAGGTGGTTTCACCTGTTTTCCATCATTTCCAACCGCAGCTATCCTGGGTACAGGAGTCGTCAAACCGCAACCAGGAGCTCCCACTGCAGGGAAACAACCGTTTGAGTGATTCTTCGGCTTCTTCGCTGCAGGTCATTCCAAATACGCCGCCAAACTTTTACGCCTGCTGGAAAGATTCTTCTTCTTCCTCTTCTTTTTGTTCAGACCAGGTGATTTCACCTGTTTTCCATCATTTCTAGCCGCAGCTATCCTGGGGACAGGAGCCCTTGACAAACAGCAACCAGGACAGTTGGAGTGTTTCAGTGCAGAACTCTTTAATCTATGGAGCTTCTTTCACAAGCACCGACAGCGGTCATTTCTCCAGTCCCTTTGTCAACTCAGTGTACGTAGGAGCCACTCCCCCTTTCCCGTGGTCATCTAAAGAACGCTCTCCATTATATTGTCCAGTCAGTGTTTCAATCTCCATCAATCCTAAACTTCACGTAACCTCTACGCCAATTTCTTTCCTCCTTCACCCCTGCCAAACATTTCAGGCACATCTCAGCCGGTGCCTCATATCCAGCTTCAAACTTTATCTCCTCATTCGCCTTCTTTTCCTCCTTATCCTCTTATCCTCATCTTCCTATCCTTCCCAAGCATTCCCACCTATTTCCCCACAAACAAAGCATCTACCCCTTCTCTCTTCAAGCCCCAGTTTAGCAACATTTCTCCAGCGCTGATACTCCAAGTTCTCTCGTGCTCTCCTGCTGCATTCTATACATATAGAGCACGGCGGAATGTGTTTCCACAGCGGGATGCAAATACCATTCTGCTCCAACACAGCAGCGGTTGGTCAGTACCCGGTGGGTGCGCTGACGACGGTTGGGATGCGTCGCTTGCTAATATCCCAGAATTGAGTGACCAAAATGAAGATATAACTGACCTGGCAGTCCCTCATATAGTGCCCATTCCCCGCGAGGCACGGCTGCGGCTGTTTCGATTTCCCAACAAAAGGAACGTTCCACTAACATCTCAGCCACTGCGCAAGAAACCGCGAAGGTCTTCATAACTCCTAATTCTGCAGCCGTGTTGTAAGTGCTTTTCTAATGAAACAATTGAGTGCCCTTTTTACATTTTGATGCAGTATATAAACAGTAGTGTTCTTATGATTTGAAGCTTTCCTGGCGAAGAACATATTCAAGATGCTCTCGGGCTTCGAGCCAGGTGTAGTGATGAAAAGGCATCGACGTTTCGGGAGTGTACATCTCTCCCATCTTCAGGATGAATGACTAGCTTTTTTTTTGTGGTGGGGAAAAAGGCTACTTACGCCCTAACCGCATGCATGCATGCGAGTGTAAGACTCCTACCCTGGCTTCGAACCCGGGCAGCCTACTCACTAGAAAACCCCACCGGAAGTCTTGAGGTCAAGGCCTCTATGCTACAGTACCGCATAAAGCACCTGCGCATTCTGTGGTGAGAGATGGAAGCTGCCTGCCAGTGGCAGTAACAGCGAGTATTACTGATGTGCCGGAGGGCAA
The DNA here is from genome assembly GCA_030765045.1 of Tenodera sinensis. NCBI lineage: Eukaryota > Metazoa > Arthropoda > Insecta > Mantodea > Mantidae > Tenodera > Tenodera sinensis. The sequence continues at coordinate 59,280,468 of CM060966.1, read as the reverse complement.
ACATGACATAAGCCCTGAGTGCCCCCTGGTAGTAAATAATGGTGATGTGTATGATAGTTGATGGTGTTCTTTTTATGTTTCAGCCATTTGGCATCGTTAGGTGTAGATGGTTGTGAGGGATGAGTGAATGAGCATGTTTAGTTTTTAAACTCCACCCGAGGGTTTCGTTTCTTGTCCTTAGCGTATTTGTTTTTTTTTTCCTTTTCTTTTTTTTTATTATTTTTTTTTTATTTTTTTAAAATTATTTACAGTACATAGAATGTGTTATTTTTATTAATTAACGTCCTCCAACATTGTGTCATATCGGACGAATGAATGAAATGGGTGAAATGATGCTCAAATGAGCCCGAGGTCCATGGAGTTTGAAGTTTTCCGACATTAGTCTTCTCAGGGTAGGGAAAACCTCGGAAAAAACCTTACCCGGATAACTTACCCTAAGCGAGATTCGAACTCGCGACCTCTTGAACGTGAGGTAGACAGGCTAACCATCACGCGCAAGAGAGAAGGGACCAGTACTGTCAGCCAGTACGTACCGAGTAGAAAACACCCAGTCTAGTGTGGAGGTGGTTCACCGCTCCGTTGGAATCTGTGTTTTCTGAGTCGGTCGATTTCCAATTTTAAGGCTGGTTTCCAAGATGGACTAAACTGCAATCTAGCGTCCCGGTTCAGTGTACTCTTCTCGGAGGAGATGGCCAGAGCCTCCTTAACCCCCTCGTTCCCATAAACCGCTACATTTTGCCACAATGGTCGTTTCTTTGAAGTTAGCTCTGTGGTCTTTTTCAAAGCAGTGCTCCGCCAGCCCTGAATTTTCAGGCTGCATTAATCGTATGGACCGTTCGTGCTCCTTGACTCTGGTGGAAATGGTCCTGCCGGTTTGCCCTATGTACGGCGTCCCGCATTCACAGGGGATACGGTATACCCCTGGTACATTAAGGAGCAGTTTGTCCTTAACCGGCCTCACTAGGTGTTGGATCTTCAAAGGCGGCTTCTAGATGGTTCTGATGTATTTAGCGAGAATTCTACTGATTTTGCAGGAAAGATTGCCAGTGTATGGGATGCAGGCAGTAGCGGTCGCCTGGTCTGGTGTTTGCTGAGTTTGTGGTTTTCCTCTCTTGGCCTTGGAGATAGAGGCTTCAATATCCTCTACAGAGTAGCCGTTTTGGCGGAATGTGTGCCTCAGGTGCTGCAGCTCTTGTTTTAGGTGGCTGGGATCGGAGATCGACAGAGCTCTGTGGAACAGAGTGTTGAGAACTCCGACCCGTTGTGACTTATGATGGAAACTGCGAGCATTCAAATAGAGGTCAGTATGTGTTGGTTTGCGGTATACTGCATACCGCAGAGTACCGTTGTTGTTACTGGAGACCAGGATGTCGAAAAATGGCACTTGGTACTTGGTTCATTGCAACATAATTTAATGTCAAAATTCTTAAACAATCATTGTACTTCAGTTCAAAATATTGCTTATTTCTGTTGGATTTGTGCCATCGTGACTTGAACATCGGCTACAGTCTTCTGAGAGCTACCTTGCGCCAATCTCTTTCCGGACCACATGCGGTGGGAGGTCATTAAACGTGTTCTCCTAGGGCTGACCATTGTACCGGCACTCTCCGTAGATGGTACACCCGTCACGGTTATTGTCACCAAGTATGACATTCTCGCCAATCAAGCGTGTGTTTGCTCTTCCTCGCCCAACCGACGGTTGTGCTCTTGAGGAAATGGAACAGGAATTACATGAACATCGCACTCGACCTTCAGTTTCGCAAAGGATTACGTTTATTAACCCACGGAAATTGTCTTCTCTGATTCGAGCTCTTCCTCTTAAGAAATCTCCAGGGCATGGCTTGGCTGCTAACATTCTTCTCAAGAAGTTTACCAAGAAGGTTGTTGCACATTTGTCGTCCATCCTAAATACCTGTATAGACCCGGCTATATTCTTCGCACCTGGAAGTTTCCCCTTATCTCAATTTTCTATAAGCCCAGTAAACCCAAACACCTCACTAAAAGCTATAGTCCTATTCGTCCATTGCTATTCATGTACAATAAAATTTATATGATGCATAATATATTCCTCGTCCAATGTGAAGATAAATACAAATAAAAATATTGAGGCAACATTGGCATGCAGGGTTCGTAATAATCGTCCATAATTTACATGTACTTATAGATAAATATGTGCAGCTCGACCTTCTCTAGGCTGTTTGAAAAAGTAAAGCATCGTCGTTTTTCTCTTATATTACTCGTAACCGTATTCTTCCACACTACTAATAAGGATTTCATCAGAAACATTCCACTGCTCCTCAGCTTTTACGATTAACCTAGTCTATTGTCCATGGTTTTGAGGCCCGTCAGTACACAGAGGCTCTATTCCTCGATGTGGGATAGGCATTCGACAAAGTTTGCTTGAGGTTTGCTCCTCAAGCTTTATCGCAACGGTCTTCTTAATTATGTAATGCTTTAACCTGGAGTTTCCTCTCAGACCGCAGCGTATTGGTAGAATCCTTTCATCTTCACATACTATTACCGCAGGGTTTCTCTTGCTCCTGACACTGTTTAATCCCTATTCTTCTTATATCCCCGACTTGCCTCTCACTTCTTCTGCTCCCTACGCTGATGACACAGTACTGTATTATTCTCCAGCACGTACAGTAAGATCATGACTCTCTCTGGATTATCTCACTCACTCAGCTGTTCCACACTTGGCGTATCTCATTGAACCCTCAGAAAACTAAGGCTAAGGTCTTCCCTCTCCGCCAATACTCTTCTCTCCCCTCGTAGTGTCTTTGTAGAAACACTGTACCTTGACTCCATGCTACTACGCCAGTTAAGTACCTTGGAGTGCTTTTGGACTCCCGACTGACCTGCCGCGCTCACATCGATCGCCTCGTATGCCTGGCCTCCGAGAGGTTTTAAGACTCTCGCCTTTGTTTCATCGCCATTCCAGTCTTGGATAAATCTTGCTTGTTACTCTACAGGTCTCTCATTCATCCGCTTATTACGTATGCTTGCCAGGTATTGGGACAGCTCATATATGGCATCTGCTTAGTCTCCAAGGGCAGTCATTGATAATCCCGAGATTTCCACTGTGGAGAAGCACCTGACGGTGCTTCAAACGGCCAAGGAACTGTATTCTAACTCCACGAGCTCTTAATGGCGCATAGAACTATGCGTTCATTTAGAGCTGCGTTCTGGAACGCAAATGGAGTTAGAGACCAGAGACCAGGCCTGTTAGAGTTCGTAGACAGTCACGGGATTGATATCCTGATGGTCTGTGAAACGCACTTGCACGCCGGTGTACAGTTTACCCTGCCAAGATACGCCACTCATCGGTCTGATCGGGTCGGCCGACAGGGCGGTGGTACTGCTATTTTCATAAAGAACCATCTCACCGACACTCCTGTTACCATTCCTCCGCTACAACACCTGGAAGCAACCGCCATAAGCCTATCCTTGGGCGGGAACGACCTAGTGCTTGTGGCGGTATATGACCCGCCGGATGGCCGTTTCCATGAAGCGGACATTACGGCTCTCCTGAACCTACACCATAGGGTTTGCATTGCAGGCGACTTCAACGCAAAGCACCCAAGCTGGCACAGCCGCACCCAGAACGTTAAGGGCCGGGGACTGTACCGTGTCATTAGCGGGAACCCCGCCCTTCACGCGCACGGGCCGAGAGGTCCAACCCACTACCCGGCACGCGGCGCCGCGGATGTCATTGATTTCGTAATCACCAAAAGCATTCCATTTCACCTGGACCTCTCTGTGATTAACGCTCTGGATTCCGATCACAACCCTGTTGTGGTCGACTCAGACGTTAATCTCACTGCGCTGGGAGTACCGGACTGGGTGGAAGAAGTCGACTGGGACGCTGCCGTCCTTGCCCTTCAAAACTCCGTGGAAGCACGCCCTCGAATAGACTCGATTGAGGCTCTCGAGGAGGCGGCCGCGGGGTTTTGAACCTCAGTCCTAAACGCGGTGCGTGCTCACACACACCGCATTCCTACCGAAGCACCAAACTCGACATCTATCCCTGTACCACTGAAACGCCTCATTCTAGCAAAGAATGCTGTCAGACGGCTATGGCAGAGATTCCGACATCCTAGGATAGGAGTAATACACCAGAGGTTCAAATCCCTGGTGAGACGACTCCTAAGAAAACACAGGCAACCAGCTTGGGAAAATACGTTGCGTCACGTAAACCTTCAGGAGAGGAAACCGTGGCGCATCGTCCGAGGCTTGCGGAAAGACAAATCTGTACACCAGCATCCTGTGCATAGCCCTCGGGGAAGACTTGTGTTTGAACCGAGGGAAAAACCAGAGGCGCTAGCAGACTATCTGGAAACTCAATTCCAGCCCAGGGAAGATCCACAGAACGATGACCATACTGACCTCGTGGAACAGGCGGTAGAAGACTTCTTAGAAGTCGGACCCGCGGGCCACGAGGAGTTCCACATCCCGATAGTTACCCCTCGCGAGGTAACTAACACCATAAAATCCCTAAGAGCCCGAAAATCCCCTGGACAGGACCGTGTAACAGCGGAAATGCTCCAGCACCTTCTCCCTAGAGTCGTGATTCACTTGACCCGGATTTACAACGCATGCCTCAGCATGCGTCATTTTCCAGTTGTCTGGCAACAGGCGCGTGTGGTATGCGTGTTGAAGCCGGGCAAAAATCCGGTCTTTCCATCTAGCTACCGCTCCATCAGCCTCCTACCAGTTATCTCGAAAGTATTCGAGAAACTGTTCCTGTCCCGCCTCGGACCTCTATGGGAGGAAAAAGGTCTCCTACCGGAACACCAGTTTGGTTTTCTTTCTGGCCACTCCACGACTGAGCAACTACTGCGTTTAGCCGAGAAAGCTTCCCTGGCTTACCAGGATAGGGCTAAAACGGTGGCAGTGTTGCTTGACTTGGAAAAGGCATTTTCTACCTCTTGGCATGAGGGGCTTGTCTACAAGCTCATACAGCACGAAATCCCCCCTTCATACATTTACTTGGTGGCTAGTTTCCTACAGGAACGTAGCTTCCGGGTGAAGGTGGAGGGATCATTCTCTAGAGATAGGCCCATTGGCGCAGGAGTCCCCGAGGGCAGTGTACTGTCACCGGCACTCTTCGCAGCTTACATGGCCGATCTCCCCACGCACCCAAACACACACATTTGTCAGTATGCGGACGATCTACTGATCTTCGCTACTAACAAAAACCCCCGCTACAGTTACCACCAAGTACAAGCCCATCTCTGTGCCATCAGTAGATGGTGCGAGAACTGACGTATGTCTATAAACCCGGAGAAAAGCTCTGCGATTCTCCTGGCGAATACGAAAGCCACCCGGCTCCCGCGGGACCTCGTGTTGCGGCGCCGTCGGATCCCTTGGGTCACTACGGCAAAGTATCTCGGGGTCACGCTGGATCGGCGGCTGACGTATAGACATCACGTCAGGGGCAAGGTACTGCAAGGCCATGCTGCTCTCCGGCAGCTATACCCAATTCTCATTTCCAAAACCTTGCCCTTACGCCTGAAGCTCCAGTTGTATTGAGCGATCATTCCACCTCTGGTTTTGTACCTACGGATGCGAGATCTGGGCAGTGGTGGCGAAATCCACCTTCATCAGACTCCAGACGTTGCAGAATCGGGCGTTAAGAATGATACTGGCTGGAGATTTCCTGCCCATATCCTCCATGAACATTCCGGCATCCCGTACATTGTCGACGTGATTAAAACTCGCGCTCGCACAATGTACAACAAACTCCAAAACCACCCTAACCCTCTGGTGAATACTCTGGGTCAATATGAGCAGAGCCAGCCGCGCTGACTACCATCCAAAAGACTACCAAAGGACATCTTAAGTCCGGCGGTATAATCTCAAAGATGGAAAAAGCGACAACATAATCTGTATCCAAAACAGAGAAAATACCTTTTCAGTTCACCTCTCAGTGAGTGACTGATGGCCAGAACCTTGGTGGGAATTAGCGCATCACCTGATTGGTCAACCAATCAGAAGCCGCGCGTTGCCAGCTCGTGGACAAATCCACCCGATCCCTGTACCTATAAAAACCCCTGATCCCAAATAATGTTCCCCAGAAGTCAAAAATCCCCGTAGAGATAACACCAATACTCATTGCGCAGGTTAAGCCGTACGACGGCTCGGTACTGCGGACAAGACACTCGGGCGGGGGCAATCACTGTCCCCCGTTCGACCCGAACTGCCTCTCTCCAAGCTATTCACAATCGTTTCGTGTGCATCGCTACCCACACTCCATGGTTTATTCGTAATCAGCAGCACCAACTGCTGGACTCTTGTCTCTTAACGATTTCATTTTCAGGATCAGCTGCCGTTTCTTTTCCAACCTGCAGGATGCTCCAGAAGCAGTGCACTCTAACAATGGCGCCCGCACCCGCCACTCCACACGCTTGAAGAGGAGACATCGCAGGACCTACTGCTTAGTGATGCCTCGGGTTCTAATGACTCCAGTGGTTGATATACGTCTTACACTTCACCCTAGGACCTCCTCTTCCGTATAATATAGTGTACCAACCTAGTATTGTTATGGGGCGGTCTGTTAGCCCACCGCTGTGTTATTGGTCTATAATATCCGATTACCACTGACCTGTAAAGCATTGCACTGTGTGGCGGCGGTGACGGTTTGCATCGGGCGTCGGACGTCGTCGTCTTCGTTCCTCGGCTGCTCGTAATCAGCGTCTCGTGCTTATCTCCGGCCACACATATTAAGGGTCAATGTAGGGATGTGGGGAAACAGGTTGGTTCGACCTCAGGGTATAATAAAGGTCACAGAGGACCTTCGTGTGTCAGCAAGGAAGACGACACTAAAATCTGCACCGCACCTCTACTTTATTGTGTTGGTTGTGACAACTGCCCAAAATGCACCAGAATTCTCGGAGAACAATTTCCGAGGTTGTATATAATATCTTATCCCTTGCAACCGGTATTTCCCTGATGAAATTCTAATCCCCGAGGTAACTAATGTCCGCACTACCTGTTCGCAGAGTCTTTCTATCACAATCTTTTCACGTCTTTCTCCTTCAAGTTACCCCACTGAAGCCCCCTAATTCTAGCTCTGGTGCCTCCTCTGCACCTTCCCATCTGGACCACACAGATGTCTGCCCTTTTAGTTTCGAAAACATCCACCCTCGTTAAAATTAACGACCTAAGGGGACAAATATGCTTTCGAAACTCCCACTCCGAGAATCCTGGCTGTTTATTTTACAGCATAGGTTTACGGGAGAAGCTTCCGTCACAAAAGCTTCCGTCACAACTGCTGACCAATCAATTAATATCACAAAATAATCCCTTTATTTTTGCATTTACTGCTTATTTTTGAGTGGTTATATGCATAGCTTAGGATTCTAATGCTAATCTAATTTGACTTATTAAATTCTAATTTATGCGAGTAATTTGCTATTCGGCGTGCTGTTGAAACAACGGACATATGCTCTAACACAATGTGGCAATGCAGCTCTTCCATTTTTTATGCTTCGAGTGAGCTGTCTGGAGCCACCTTAAATGAAACTGTTCGCCAGATTAGTAAAACGTACGTGTACATGGTGGGTCATTCTGGCAACTCCAGGAAGCGTTAGGCGACGGACGTGAGCAACAGATTGGTGGATGAATTTTGCCACGAATGCCTGGAACGTCTGCGAGCTGTGAGAAAGGACTTGTTTATTTAATCAGATAGTAGCACCTTGCAGCTATGTAGTTCAAGAACACAATGATTTATGCTGCTTTTCCTTTCTCCTCAGTCCCCGGATATTTTCACACGGTCGGAATAGTGCAATTTTTGACCAACGGAATCGAATGCCAAACAAATCCATGTTCATTAGGGACATACATACATGAACTGACGAAACATTATCTTAGAACAAATACTTTGAAATGCAGCAGATGCTTACAATTTAAACCTTTTAACAACTTGATCTAAATGGTGAAGATGTAGGAAATGAGCAGAAATTCTAAGCTTAGGTACCTTAAAGCGCTGATTTTGTTTTCGAAAAGGTGAACAGGATAAAGTGTATGTAGGAACGTGCATCGCGACCTAGGCAGCAGTGGCTTCGCGTGAAATAAAAAAAATGGGAACGCTCTAACTAGGGGCACTTCTTTTGCATTAACGATAAAGGCGACAGACATTATATTGAAGCGATTTCCCATTATCTTTCCAAATTGTGTGATGTTGATCAATGAATTAATAGTATTGTTTTAGCGAATTTTAGCGAATTTATAATGCAGATTGAAGCAAAATTGAAGTTAAATTACAAAAAGGAATAAAGTAAAACTCTCAGTTACAAAATATTGAAGTAATGGCTGATGATTAAGAACAGTTTAAAATATTTGTAAGTTTAACATTTTGTCAGTCGTAAAGTGATGGTGTGAATGGATTAAAATTCTTGGCAATTGATCCTTTTTACCTTACCATAGTGAGGGTGAAGAGATGGCCCTGGATTGGGAAGTAGAAAAGGGTAGGGAATTCCGGGCAAACTAAACGCTTTCCACTTAGGCTTTTCATTTTTTCCTTTAAATATTACTTCTTAAGAGCACTGTACTACCAATAAGAAATAAAATTAAAGTAACATTACTGTTTTGTACTTACTGTAGTTTCTATGGTCCACAAAATCTTTCATTCTGAATTTCAATAGTTTAAATGTATATTAAATACATTTAATAAAAATATACAACTGTCAAAAAACAAAGACAGTGATACATATATAATACAAGCCATATAGTGCGAAGAAACGAAAACACATTTCCCAAAATTAGGAGAAAAAAAATGAGAGAAAAATCTTAACTGGTATGGTATGTGACTCATTCTGATGATGTAAATATCATACGCACTTTGGGTTTATGTACACAATTTTATTCGCAAATAAACACAATTGACAGTACCTCAACAATACTCCGGAGTCAGAACCGCGCTATAGCATACGGCTAAACGCTGGCGTATACATATGGTTATGTGAGGGGTTTGCGGAGCCGAGGAAGGCAGGCAGGAGGTAGGTGAAGGGTTTGCGGGGAGGCCGTCCTAGCCATATCAAATCCAGACAATGAAACGCTGACTCGTCTCAGCGTACGCCGCTGTTTTAAAATAGAACAGATTGACTTGTAAATGTTGTGTTTGCTATTTTAGTTAAATATAGCTGCTGAACAGCGTGATCTGCGAAAAAAACAGTGCTAAATGATTGTATAAAATAATTGACCTGCGTTAAGACTATTACAAAACAAATATAAAACAATTAAGCACAGAAAAATAAGGGAAACGCTCAGCGCACCAGCGTCCCCCAAAGTTACAGCCCTACTACACATATCTATTGTTATTAACACCCCCAGGAGGCAGAAATGAGGTGAGGGAACCATAGGGTGCCACAGGGTCGCAGCTAAACGGGCCACAGAGACGCGCGGAAGTCCCAAACATGTGCTGAGATTGCTTCATCCCAGCGCAGGCCCCCCGAGCAGCCATCACACCTCAGGTCCGGTGTCGTAAAAGCTTGCCCCTCCCCGCCCCCCCCCCCCCCCCAACGGAGAAAGGCGGCCGCCCAAACGCCACCCAGCGCCAAGAACAGCTGTTACTATGCGCAAGCTTCCACGCATATCTTTCCCCAAACAGCACCCTCCTGAAAGCACACCTAAAAGATGATATGGAAATTAAATGAAGGGAAATGATGGAAAGGAAACCGTGGCATGGAATGAAGCACCCCAGCATTGTTTCCGAAACCCTTTGGTCAAAATGTTGGGACCAGATATGTCCAGAATGAGATATTTCCCATAATTTCAGGTACCAATAGAAATCAATTGTACTTAAGACTTAGCCTGTAGTAGTAAATAGTTCAAAATTGTTTTTAAAACCACCGTAATTAGCTACCAAGGCTAAACAGCCGAGTCCGACGGACGTGATTATTTGTGTGTTGTGACAGAAGATGGCGTTTAGTGGTGCCCTATGTTTATTAACCATAGCCATTGGAGCGGACACGCCACCTTGCGCCATGAGGATTTCTTCTTTTACTTGGTATTAATTAATTGAAACTTCGTTAAGCCACATCCAAACTTTGTAACAATAAGTGCAGTAGTCTTTATGGGCATCTCATATACGTTGGTGTAAAATAATACGAATAACTGGATTAGGTATGTTTCTACGATAACTAATATTTCGTTCAAACAATGTGCACTTTGACAATAGAGTAGGACTTTTCTTTTTTGCTTCCTCTAACCGGCACGCTACATAGAGCAAGCATTTGGTGGTCTAAAAATTCTATATGGTGATTCTAATGGATATGCACGTTTTGGAATTTCCTGAAACCAATAAGGCAATTTTAGAGAAAAGTACAGGTATATGTCTGTCAACAGCGCAGCTGAAAAGAGACGATTCACAGGAATAGCATGTCTTATGCTTAAGTTAGGTATACTCAAGGGATGCGAGAGGAAGACTGTTACTGAATTATCCCAACACGAAACTAGCAATGCTGGCATATTATTTGGTTTCATAAAAACGGGTTTAAGGACTTCAGTTGAATTGTACGTTAGAGCTGTTGAGATAAAATAAAAAAATATGAATATCTTGAAATTCCTGAAATACTGTAACAAGGATTCTATATTCCGGAATAATTTCGTATAACTCGGAAACTATTAAATGACAGGGAAAATTAGTGAAGGTAAATGCATTTCACATTAGACCTCATGTCATACGCATTTTTCCTTTCTCTGCTGGTAAGTAGGGGAAGTATTGTATTCCACCCAAAAATTTAATGTCGAGATTTCACCGGAAATATATGTTTTGAAACCCCCTGAATCCAAAAAGAAGTATTTTTAGAAAAAGATCCGTGTGTGTGTGTGTGTGTGTGTGTGTGTGTGTGTGTGTGTGTGTGTGTGTGTGTCTGTCAGTCTCAAAAACGAAAAGTAGTTTAAAAATAAAAGTTGGTATTTAAGTTTAATGTCTTTCAAGGTTGCGACACGAAGATTTTGAAGAAAATAGCCCCATCCTAAACTACCCTTTACATGGAAAAGGTTTCGAAAATTTTGATTTTTTTGAAAATGGCCCTAACGATTTTAATTAAAATGTCATATGTTTGAGATATTTTTATGCCAAATGAAATGTATATCATGAATTTTTTGGCTATGGCCCCTGTAGTCGTATTTACTCTGGACGACTTTTGCATAACTGGTAAACCGTTAGAGATAGACCAAATCATACTCTACAAGAGATGTATATCCTGCTAAAATACACAATTTACCTCTGAATACATTTTCTTGTAGGGTGATCCATTTCGGAGATATTTCTTGCTATGTGTGTGAGTTTCGGAAAACTTAAAAAAACTTTCGTGAAATGGAACATCGTTGTTAATTTTGTATATGTTAAGCGTGCAAAGAGAACGGTATCTCAAAGTTTTAAAAGATTTGACTGTTGCTCACAGCCTACTGTATTCCAATATTCCTCTTGCACCTACAAGAAAATAAACAATAAGATAATTTGTACAAATTTTAATGTCAACTAACACGAAGATATATGAATAAGAGTTTGTAAAAATGTTTAGTACAAGGGTAGAGAAAGTCATGTGAGTGCAACACATCAGATTTTTCTTCATAGAATTAACCGTTTCAGAGATGCTTACTTTTGTATCTTTAAATATTGGTGATTATGCTGTCAGAATGGCTATCTGAAAAATGATTAATTTACCAAAAACGCAAGTATGTAGAGACTAATAACTACACTTCAATAAAAATTTAGTTAAACTCGACACACAACCAAAGTACGTTTCAGCACCTCCTCTGTGCCATTTTCAAGGTAAACTGACCTTGGCCACCCAAGCTACGAACCGTTACAACCTAGCGATGACGTCGTGTCGACGTCATGTTTACGTCACTAGCACGCGATATGTGTTGACCTCATTACCCACCTCTGATCTCAAAATGAATTTAGTAACAAAATCAATAGAAGGTATTTCAAAATTCATAACATGGTCCCTGTTTTTCAAAAGGAATGTATTTTCCCAAACCATCAATTCAAGGGGTTCATTTAATTGCCTTAATAACCTGTGGTTTTATTTCATGATTAAGTGACCAAAAATAATCTGTCACAGCTGCCACATGATCGTTTTGTTTTCCATGTGAGTATTATAAGAAAACGAGATGGAAAAAAGAACGAACACCTTTCATACTATATCAAAATAAATGAATTATGAGTTCTGTATCAAGAAGTTGTGATTTTAGACATGTATTAATACAAAGCAGATGCAAAACTGAGATTTTTATATGAACAGCACATCATTACGAAATTGTAGAAGTGCAGCAGATTTAATCATCCAGTATATTTTTACTTTCTCTACTAGTAAGTAGAAGGAAGTATTGTACTCCACCCAGCAATTCGATGTCGAGATTTTCCCGGAAACATATCTTTTGAAACCACCTGAGTCCAAAAAAAAGCATTTTTAGAAAAAGGTCCGCGCACGCGCTTGTGAGTGTGTGTGTGTGTGTGTCTGTGTGTGTGTATGTGTGTGTGTGTGTGTGTGTGTGTGTGTGTGTGTGTGTGTGTGTGTGTGTGTGTGTGTGTGTCTGTCAGACTGTGGACACCATAACTCAAAAACGAAACGTCACTTGAAAACCAAACTTGGTATTTAAGTTTAATATCTTTCAAGGATGCTACACGAAGATTTTGAAGAAAATAGCCCCACCCTAAACTACGCTTTACATGGAGCATTTTTCGAAAAAAAAATTTTCTTGAAAATGGCTCTATCGATTTTGATTAAGATATTTTTATGACAAATGAAATGTCTACTTTGAATTTTCTGGCTATAGCCTATGTAGTCCTGTTCACTCTGGGTGACTTTTGAATAACTCGTAAACCGTAAGAGATAGACAAATTCTTAATATACAAAAAATGTAGATTCACTAAAACACACAATTTATGTCTGAATACCTTTTTTTGTAGAAGTGAACTATTTCGGAGATATTCCTTGTTATTTTGTGTCAGTTCGGAAAATCGTTATTCATTTTTTTTTTTTTTTACATGTTAAGCGTGCAAAGAGAACGGGATCTCAAAGCTTTAAAAGATTTGACTATCGCTCAAAGCCTACTGTACTTTAATATTCCCCTTTCACCTACAAGTAAATAAGCAATAAGATAATGTGTACGAATGTTTATCTCAACTAATTTGAAGAAGATACAGGAATAAGAGTTTGTAAGAATGGTTAGTACAAGATTAGAGAAAGTCATGTGAGTGCAACATATCAGATTTTTAGAATAGCAGGAATTTGAATCAGTTGGAATCCCAAACTTCTTTAAATCCTATTTGTATTCTATAAATAACCAATGAAACAGCTGGCTGAACACTTGAATTCTTTGCAAAGCTTGAGTTTCATAACCTACTAATATAATGAATACGGTACTAAAATTTCGGTTTTAACGCAAAAAGGTCTGATGTGTTGTACTTGCATGACTTTCTCTGCTCTTGTACTACCTATTCTTACAAAACTCTTAATCCTGTATGTTCTCCATGTGAGGTGAGATAAACATTTATTTTGCGGACATTATTTTATTGTTAATTTTCTTGTAGGTACAAAGGGAGTATGAGAATACAGTGGGCATTTACTGATAGTAAAACCTTTTAAAGCTGGTCGCTACATGAAGACTGAAATTCCATTCTCTTTGCAGGGCCACTAGAGAAAAGTGAATAACGACCTAGCATTTGAGAAAGGTTTAAGTATTTCAAAGCTCACAAAGGTAAAAAGGAATATCTCCAAAATGGTTCACTCCATAAAAAAGAAAAATGCATTTGGACATAATTTGTGTATAACAGGATGTACATTTTTTGTTTAGGAAGATTTGGTCTATCTCTTGCGGTTTACCAGTTATGCAAAAGTCATCGCGAGTAAACAGGACTATATGGGCTATAATCAGAAAATTCAAAATATACTTTTCATTTGCCATGAAAATATCTTAAACAGCTGCTGTTTTAATCAAAATCACTAGAGCGATTTTTGAGAAAATCAAACTTTTCAAAAAATTTTCATGTAGACAAGGGGTGGTTTAGGGTGGAGGAATTTTCTTCAGAACCTCTGTCGCATCCTTGAAAGACAGGGGACAAGGAAGTCTGACTATTTGGCAGTCACACCTTCGTGAGTTTAAATTACCACTAATCTTTAATTTCTCAATAAATTATCTTGAAATTGTTATGAGTTGTTCTATATATCAGGGCAATTAATTTGTTGTGTTGGCGGTCTTTGTGTCCCACGTGCTTGATTTTATAAAAAATATTTAATCTCGAAAAAGTGCCATAAATTTACTCTTAAAATATATGTGACTTCATGTTCCTTTTTCTTAGAAAATACTTGTAGTACAGTATTGCACCTCTGCGTAGTTGTTATAAGTCTAATCAACTATGTACTGAACCTCAAGCTATTTATGTACATAGTTTGCTGGAAGAAAATATATATTATTTGTAATGTCAAAAGAGCGAAAAAGTACAAATTTTTCAATATTAATTCTTTTCCAGTATCATTAATGTATGTTATAAACGTATTATTGAGGTTCAGTAAGTTTATCTAGGTGTTATACATTAGTGCTGAAAATTTCAGCTCTGTAATTCTATCACTTTCTAAGAAAAGGGAACATAACTATGCAAAAATGTTGTTTTGAGAAAACTGAGTTTAAAAGTTGGCATGCAAATTCTGACTCGCTTCAATACATTTCAGGGCCATAATCACCTGCCTCTGCATTTCTGGATTGCTTCTTTTTTCTGCTTGCCTTCTCTTGGTCCTGGCTTCTTTTGTAGCCTGCTGAGCTGCTCGTTGAGCATAATAGAGTCGGCCATTGTCGATGCGACGTAATGCATGTTCTGTGTTAAATCCTGTTTTTAAGTCCATTGCTTGTGACGACGTACACAACCATTGTTAAATGTTAATACAGCATCATACACACCAACATATACCATTTTGTGCCCCACAAACGCCCTCTAAGGCACACGCTCCGAAATGCAACCATTGAAACTCTCATTCTGGTTTTGTGTTTGACCATGGAGACATTTTTTCAAGATATTTGTGTCACTAATTTCTCTAAATCCTGGTTTAATTGCTTCCAAAACAGCACTTGGAAGAGAATGTTTATACTGGTATTGCTCCCCAAGTGCTGCAGCCTTATCAAATCCACACCAAGAATCTGGTCCCTTCGGACAGAGTTAGTGCTGCGGTTCTTTGTCAGTTGATAACTTGTGGGAAAATATCGCCCACACTGCTCTTCTCATCTGCTCTATGTTATTGGTACTTCTTCTGATAGCCAGACCATAATATCTATGTCTGTAGCTTATCAATTTCTGCTTCAGTTAATCAACCTACACCACTAACATTTTTTCCATCTGTCAACTTCACTCCTTTCATTTCTTCTCTTTTATTTCTGAGTTTGGTCCCCATTCTTTTCTGCATGTGACCTACACATTATAATTTTTCAGTTTTTACTTCCGCACTCTCAAGAAGAAAGAAAGCATTCTGCAGTGTAGCCAACAGCTTCTTAAACACAAAATAAAATTTACCTGAAGTTTCTATCATATCTGGAAGAAAAAATATAAATATTCTAAAAAGGGGCGTGGGATGGCAGCTTTAAACGGATGCAGACTATCAATTAAATGACATTTAAATGCTTTAAAATTCTCTCAAACATATAAAAGTATACATTTTCTAAAACTAGAAAGTTCAGAGATTTTATTAGTGTCTAAAACAGAAAATGTGATTTTTGAACATTTCAGACTTCCCTGTCCCCTTCGCATCCTTGAAAGACATTAAACTTAAATACCAACTTTGGTTTTTAAACTACTTTTCGTTTTTGAGTTTTGCTGTCCACAGACTGACAGACACACACATAGACACACACACACGGACCTTTTTGTAAAAATGCTTTTTTTTATTCAGGGGATCGCAAAACATAGAAAGATATTAAATATCAATGTTTGACCAACTTTTCGTTTTAAAGTTATGCTGCTCAAAGACACACATAGGAGCGCGCGGGCCTTTTTCTAATTTTTTTTTTTTTTTTTTAATTCAAGAGCGAGCGTTAAAACATATTTCTCATAAAATCTCGACTTCGAAATTTTGGGTTCAATGCAATGCTTCCTTTACTTACTATACGTGGTATAGAAAATAAAAATAATGAAGCATGAAGAACTATAACAGTTTCCAACTTATACATTATGTGATATATTGCTCCATATTTATACTGATGGATCATTGATATCAAACCAAGATGGAGCAGGTGCTGGAGTCACATGTCACCTCTTTTCCTATTACAAATCTTTAAGTTATGGAACTACTAACTTTGATGGAGAAATTGAAGCAATTTGAATGGCCCTACAAAATCTTTTGTACAGAATTTCACATTTTCATCAAGCAGTTATTCTCTCAGATTCCAGGGCAGCAATTATAGCAATTACTTCCAAGTTTTCACCAAAAAACCAAACAATTATAGAATGTTGGGAAATCCTTACCCATCTAACAGCACTTCAAAAACACCTAGTCTTCCAATGGATACTAGCTCACTGTGGACTGAGTGGTAATGAGAAAGCTGATTTTCTTGCAAAAAGGGTACCAGCGTTGTACACAAATCTATAGTTAATATGCCATTTTATGCAGCTAAAAGATTAGTCAACTCTGAATTCAAAAAAAAAAAAAAAAAATTATTGCAAAAGTCAAAGAATAAAAGATGGGAACTACCAAACATTCAAACAGTAATTCCTGAGTATCCTCGAAAAACAGCAGTTGCAACCTTCAGGTTGATTACAGGACATGATTGTCTGGCAAAACATTTAAACAGAATTGGGATATATTCTTCACCACTCTGTCCTCTATGTGATCTGCAAGAGGAAATGGATCGAGACCACCTTCAAATATGCCCGGCCACTTCTAGTGCCCCATCCATCAGTGAAAAATATTGGAGAGCAAGACCATTAATGACTTCATTGTCAGAAATCCAGCATTAGCTAACAACAACAACAACAACATTATATGAGGAGCATCTTTTCAAAACTCGATAGAGGACAAAATGATGTTTTTACAGAAATAGCATTTTTTTTTATTCTAGTACATAACCTTTCATTGCACAAACTTTATTTTTGGCAATACTAAAATTATCATGGGACAACTTCAGACAACAGTGAAACTCCTAGAGGATAACCATATTTTTCATAGTATTGGCCACGTAAACAATGCGAGTTTTTTCAAAACTCAGTAGAGGACATGGACTATGAAACAAGCGAATTTCACTGAACCTTAATTTGCTACTACGAGTAGTTGTATTGTTTTTATTACTGTTTCGATTTTATTTTCATTTTCTCATGATTTATTTTTATGTACAGTATACAAATTCAGTAACTGACTAAATCAACCTTGATACATTAATGAAATAATACACTAATAAGAAGTTACAAAATTATGAAATTAATAAATACAGAAATGTAAGAATACAAAGTTACGTATTAAACTAGTATTAAACTAGTAAGTAATAATGTGTACACTTATTTTGATATCAAACAAACAACACTTATAAAAAATAAACTTGTATTTGGATAAAGAGCACGTGGATAGATTTTCCTTTTCTCTTTTTTCGCAATACATTCTCCACGTTTTTTTAATATTTAATTCCGGTGGTATTTAATTCCTTGAAGATGTTCGTCTATTGGCTTTCACTGCACCTGTAGTTCTTAATGTCATTTTTCAGTAATGATAAGCTCTTTGTCCTTTGCACCAGTTCTAACCCCTCCTCGATTTTCTTTAGGTGAATTCCCAGTAGAATACATTTTTCTTGCAAGGAGGGACAGCCTATGCTTAGACATGCCTGCTATTCCCTGAAAGCTTGCAGTACAGATTGGTAAAACATCTCCATTTTTCTTTCTGGTGCTATATTTAATAGTCACAGATTGTTTTCTTTTAGAATTTTCCTCCTTCACTTTCCTTCGTTTTGGAGAATTTGCCTTGTATTTAAGCAGGAATTTGTCATGGTCCACTTTATGTAGATATTTTGCTTTATTATGGATATCATCAATGTCTTCATGAGTCAGATCTCGTACTCTGCATTCCTTGCTTTCCCTCTTTATTGACTTCGATGGATAATCTTGAATTCCATGATTACATTTTATGGACGGTTCTTTATTATTAGGTTTTGTAACTTGAACAAGACGTTTTCTTCTTTTTTTTGCCATCATCAAATTCAGTCACTGGAGAATCAAACCCTGTACTTTCGTCCATGACTTACATAGCTTGTGCTTGTGAGAGATTGTTTCAATCTATGTACATAACAATAGTGACAGTCGTAGAAGTGATTCAGAAACTATCATACTGTGCGATCGCCTGAACATTCCACTTCGAGGTCACAGAGATGATGGTGCCATAGATTTACAGCATGAATTCCAAGGTGAAAATAAGGGGAATTTTAAGGAGCTTCTGAAGTTTTGTGTCGATGCAGGGAATGAAATATTGCGCAGCCATGTTGTAAATGCGCCTAAAAATTCTACTCTAACAAGCAAAACCATCCAAAATGATTTGATAAATTGCTGTGCTACTATATTGGAAAAAAGATTATAGACGATGTTAAAGAGGGGGAAATATTTTTGTATTCTACTTGTCAACTACAGACATCAGTGCAAATGAACAGTTAACATTATGCGTGCGCTTTGTTGGCATAGAAACGGGTTGTGTGAGGGAAGAATTACTAAGATTTGTTGTAACGTACGATTTAAGTGGTGAAGGGCTATATAAGTTAGTACTGAATGAACTGCGAGACTTGGGGCTATATATTTCGAGCCTTCGTGGACAAGGCTACGATGATGGTGCAAATTTTTCAGGGCAGTTTTGTGGTGTTCAATCCCAAATTTTACCCGTTCAACCTCTCGCGTTCTATACGCATTGTGCCGCGCATTGGCTGAATCTGTCGCTTTCTAAAGCTTGTTCTGTCACTTCAATTAGACAAGTTCTAGACACAATTGGCGAAATTGCTAATTTCGTTAGGGAATCTAATAAGCGGTCCTCACTCTTGAAACAAAAATTTAATGGTGTGCTCTCAGTATAAGAAAACTAAACTGGTATCGCTGTGTGAAATTAGGTGGATAGAAGGACATGATTGTGCTTTACAGTTTAAGGAAATTTTCTCTGCAATAGTATCATTCCTACTCTGTATTCGCTCTAAGGTTGATCCGCGCGAAACTAAACCCAAGTGGCCAGTGCACAGTTATAGTGTATCCTTCCGCTATTCGCGCCAGAAATACTGTCACAGCACAACCGTGAGGTGAGTGCATGCGGTACGTAATACAATAGAACCGATCCCTTATTCCGTCAACTTAAAGAGTGACTAACATGTAACAATAGAGTTTAAAGGCGATAAGATTGATAGTTACAACAAAATAAACCTGTTGTAGCACTTTGTCAATTGTTTGCGGCTCATTTTTAAAAAGTAATTGTGCACTGTTACACGAATTGCGTTTTCAACAAAATCGTCACATTCTTACATGGCGTATTCCACACGCTTTCTTTTTTCCCGGGTGTAACCACTTTTCCCGTTTCAGCTTTTTCCTTACGAGCACTGTTTATACTGGTACTTGAAACACCGGTGAACTCAGAAGTTAATTTCACTGCTTCTTTGAAGGGAACAGTTGGATATTTCTCACATAACTTATAATATACGTTCAACATTATTGTTTTTTCACCACTAGTCAATCGTTTGCCCGCTTTATGCTTTACATAAGTCGACGAAGACGCAAGAACAAATTCACCGCCGCCGTCCGCCATGATCCTAAATAGAAACTGCTGGCTGTAAACAATACTGGGTAAATACTCGAATGTTAGTTAACTAACACGAGTTGCATGTTGGGGCTTATAACTCTGTTTAACAGTTTACAATAGCGTTA
Organism: Tenodera sinensis; assembly: GCA_030765045.1. Taxonomy (NCBI): domain Eukaryota; kingdom Metazoa; phylum Arthropoda; class Insecta; order Mantodea; family Mantidae; genus Tenodera; species Tenodera sinensis. The sequence goes on along the minus strand of CM060966.1, from coordinate 59,260,589 downwards.
ATTAACCTCTTAGGTATTTGTATAGAATATTATATCATTTAAGGATAAATTCATTCTAAAATTCAGACTACTAGTATGGGACTACTTCCCTGCACGCATTGCTACCGTGTTGTACCACGGTACAGTGGTCACATGGTTTTGTTTTGACGCGGATAAACCTAAGAGTGAATTGAATTTAGAAGAGGCAGGGTCTTTTAATAAAACTGCACATATTTTACTCAACTCTGTCCTAAAGTTTGAGTCCATAATTTCGCTAGTTAACGTAGTTAAAATATTGGGAATGATTTACCTCTTTCCCGGCAGCTCCAAAATTCAACTCTTGATCTAATTCAGTGTTACGGAACGATTGAAACAATTAAAGATACACTAAAAGCGTGTCGTGATAACCAGACCTTTCATTCTCTTTTTGAGAACGCTATCACAGTTGCTAAAGGTGTTGATGTAGAAGTTAGTGTTCCTCGAATAGCATCCGGGCAAGCTATCGAAGTAACGTTCCTACAGCTTCTCCAGAAAATCATTATTGCATTAATGTCTTTCTTCCATTCTTCGATTACCTATTCAATGAACTATCCACTAGATTCTCTCATGACAAACATCCTTAAACTTCAGAGCTTGATTCTTGGTTTTCAAAGTGATCGTTCTTCCAATGTTGGCGATATAGTAAAAGCTGCAGGCATTTACGAACAAGACTTGCCCGGCACCATTACAAGGCTTCGACAGGAATTAAACATATGGCAGAGCGAATAGAAGGAGAAGTGCGATCACTGCTGTAGTTCATGTGTTCCGCCGCACAGATGGCAGCGCAGCTGTTAGTGCGGTACAATGCTAGTACAAACACTAGCGTTTAGCAGGAGATTCATTTTTTAAATTGTTGTTTAACGACTCTGTCAATTGCCGAGATCACATCAGCGTCGTCGGTGAACCGGAATTTTGTCCTGCAGGAGTTATTTTAGATACCAGTAAATCTACTGACATGGAGCTGTCATTTTTAAGCACACTTAAAAACCATCGGTCTGGGCCGGATTTGAACCCGAGAGCTTGGAATTAGTAGGACAGTGTCTAACCGAGTCACCCAGAACGACAGCAGATTCACTGGAAAAGTAGCAAATCAGAAGAATAGTGTCGTTTAACAATGACTAACTCGCGCATACACATTCTGACAACCATTCAGAGAAATCCAAGACAATAATGTTACCACTAGAATGCAAAATGGCATTAAAGAAGTAAAGTAAAATATAATTTCCTGTGAATGAAAAGTTAACTTTGCTGCAAGAATAGTACAAGCTACTTGTATTTTGTTCTACAGATAAGAATGTAGTCACCAATGTTGAAATCAGCTGTTAGTAACTTTCGACAATTTCCAAGATGATTTTGCAGCGTTTTATGATAGTAACTCCTTTCTTATTTCCTTGGTGCGGAAAAAGAAGCGACACTTCATGTAATGCAGTATTAGTTTGGGGACAAGATCCAGTAAATGTTTCTTACAACACCCAATTCCAGAAGCAACACGAATTTGGTTAACACTGTCACAACAATCGAAAAATATTTCGCCCCACAAGTTACTTTTATTTGAAAGTTTCTCTGCTACAGGTCGCGCGTTACTTCTTGACGAATGAAAATTTTATATGAAAGGTTGAATGCGAGTCTCTACTCAGCTTTTGCGGGAACGAGAGAGAGGAGGTACAGTCTGCAGTGAGATGACGCGCATGCTTCTGAGCTGAAGTAGTACAACACTACAAATCAATTTATGACACTTGCAGTAATATCAGCCACACGTATTATACACTATACCTCTATAACTGTTTCCACTTAACTTTCTTGCATTTATTCTATTCCCGACATCTCTCCCTCGTCTGAATTGCTATTTTCGTTGCATGCATACATACATCCGTACCGCACAAAACTTCTGCAGTCGACTGTATACACAAACGCGACAGAGGAAAACAGAGGTGTCTGTTATCGTAGCATAAACATTTGCTGACCTGTTTATTAAGGGTAGGCTCACTCATTGGATTTCTGCTCAAGGTCATTCGTCAAGAACGAACGCGCAACCTATAAAACCCTCTCTACTTGCGAAATAATACCAGATACAGAGTTAGAGGGGTGAATAAGGCACAAATTGTCTGTGCCAGTTTTGTGGTCTTTAATTGTAGTTAAAAGTGATACGGAGGGGAAATCTGCATACATGCCATGGAGTAAATTAACACATGCTTTGAACAATTGTGTACTATATACCCACTCAAGTGATATACCAAACATTCTTTAGCCATATCTTTCTGATGAAACCGAAATTATAAGATGAATATAAGTAATTAATAATAGTAAGAAGTAAAAGGAGATTCTAATCGATAGTTAAGGGGAAAACCGTTGTACTAAAGTTGAATATGTTAAAGTCTCAAGAATGGAAGCCTATACAGATTAGCTGAGTGATAAAGATTACACTTGTTGTACGAGCAAAGCCCGAAGAATTCCGCGGGCTGATTCGTATCTTGCCATGACGTGCTCAAAAGCTGACCAATGGAAATCGTTTCATTCATGTCGCCCACCCAAAACAAATGCAACGCAAGACACATTCGTCTTGAATCGAGCAGAGAGCGCACGTGCAATTTGTGATTTGTACGTAGCTGGCGCGTATAGATTTTTCGGCGGTTGCCAAAGGGTGACAAATTTAAAGTATAATAGCGTTGTAGTTGGAGTTAGAAAGTTATATTCTATTTAGATATCGTCGACAGTTCTCAATAAATCTGGAAATTTGTAAATAAAATCAAATGTTTGTTAACTCTTCGTTTGGCTCCATTCCTAACACAACTCACACATACTTTGCAGATTAGGACATCTTGCTAGAGCTAGTCCGAACACCAAACACAGGATAGGAGATATCCTGGCGACGAGATCTTATAGATCTTAGCGGAGAGGAATATATGCGTCACTGAGTAATTTCAGGTACATTGTTTTCCCATTCTGGTATATCACGTTCCTCAATCTCAATTTCGTCCTTAATTTTGCTCTCTATATTTCCTATAATTGCACTATTATGGCTCACTATCTCCTTTGCTAATAACTTCATTTGGTTAACGAATGATGTTAAAGGCAGCTCTTGCCTATACTCACAATTGCCTTCAGATGATATTGGTAATTTATTTGGAACATAATTGACTGTAACATATGCAACTGAAGAAAATCCACTGTAGATGGATGATGATCGGAATATATCTCATTATATCTCATACATTTCTTTTTAGTTGCCTTTGATCTTTTCAAAATTGTATCAACAACAACTTTTTGTTTTTCAGTTAGGTATTTTGTTCCATCAGATTCATCGATATTGCTACTACTTCCATTTACTTTCCTCTCAAGTACTTGAATCCTTGCATTGGCTAATTTCAATTGGCATTTTAGTTTAATTATATTACGCTGTAGTTGCTTTAAATTTTTCTTTAGTAGTCCCACTTTATTATTAAAATGTATACTGGTATCCCCTGCGAGGGGAAGATTAACAGTCGTATTTTGAAGGCCTTCTGCATTATTCCCACTGTCTTCTAAATTGGTATTTCTTCCAACCCTTTTTGATAGTCGCTGTGAAGGCCTTGCAATCTCAATATTGTCTCCATTAACTATAAACTTATGTAGCTTTATCAAAAGTGTTTATGAAGAATGTGAATCACACACGTAAATATTAGAAGAAAGGCACTTGTCCTTTCTTGATATGGCCCTCTCCCATTTAGAAAACAGTAGTTTATCTTTTGGACGTGTAAAGAAATGTTTACCCTTAGATTTCTCATATCCAGATCTACAACCAGGCACGAAACACATAGGCATGTCGATTATTTCTGTAAATTCACAGTTTCATAAAAATTAACCACAATTCATCGCACTGTAACAAACAGAGCAACCATACACAACAATACTCCAATGCAATGCCCAGCGAAAAGCCCTGTAAATAGCCACACTAACGACTTTGCTGCCACCTGACGGAGGCGCAAGGTAGCTCTTGTATAATTATATGGAAGAGCAGTGATGTGATCATACTTCCTCTTTCTATTCGCTCTGCATATGGTTTAACTTTTGGGAAACTGAACAAAATAAACCGAAAACTACTATTGAAACGCCTATCCTAACCAGAAATAACTTCTATCCTAACATCAAGGTACTTTTAACAATCTCGTGCGTCATACCAGTAACAACATGCACAGCCGATCATTTTTTACTTTAAGGCGTGTGAAGACGTATCTAACATCCAGTATGAAATATGATAGACTGAATGTTTTAGTGCTGCTTAACATCCACCACAACATCGAGGTGACTCCGGCCGGAGACTGCACAAAAACATCCCAGGAGACTGCAGTTTCATTGACATGTCAGTTACAACACAACATCCTATTCTTTTTTTCGTAGTACAGTTCATTTCTAGCTGTGTAAATCGTAAAATTCAATTAACCAATCACTAAGTGCACTAGTCCCATTCTCTGGAAGTTCAGACCAATGTTCGAATGTCGTATCCATAATAGGAGTATTTTGTAAAAATTTGATCGGTGGGACTGTGGCAGTTGCAGTCTTCATTCTGGACAGGTGGTAACTGGTAGTTTGAACATTATTTCTTTCAGTTAAATATTTAGCTAGCTATGTTTTAGCATGAATTTAATTATTCTGAAGTGGTAGTGGACCGGAACTTGCCCCCCCCCCCCATCGAATATTTCTAGATCCGCACCTGTGCTAAGCAGCATTGTCATTCTCTTCCCTTCGAATTAGGAAAGTGCGGCGATAATACCAAATGAATCGTTCTGTTATTTGGCCGCGGGAAGTCTCTGAAATAATGATATGGTTTTTGTATAGCATTTAATTCCTTTGAAGCAAGATCGGAGAAGCAGAATATTGCAAATTATTATCAGGTTAGTGATGGGTCTTGACAGGTGGCAAATCTTTTCATTTAGACTGTGCTGTATCGAGTTTTGTAAAATTGCTGTGCATGCGCTCTATCGAGTTATGAAAAAACGCTTATGATTCACCATGCAAATATCGAGTTATGCAAAATATAATCTCACAGACCGACTGGTGACATCGAAAACATACCGAATCCCATAATAACTCATTTTTTCAAAATTTGTGCTCTATCGAGTTTTGAAACAAAAAAACGCTCCTCATATGTAGAGCCCAGATGTTTAATCATTTATTTTGGTTAAAAAAGGCAGGCATATAGGCACTAAAAATAGTAAAAATAGGCAGTGAAATAGGCATTTATAAATCTCAGAAACAGACAAAAATAGACAAATACTTAATAAAATATATCATATGCGCTCACTTTTCTTGGGTACATGTCACACCAGGATGCTTTTTTAAGTTGTCAACTGACATACTGAGCCACTTGTTTGAGAAGGCTTTTCATGCTGGAAAACGATATTTATACTTCTATTGAATTGATTGGAGCAAACTTAAAATAACGTATTTCAGAAGGACTTATATCGACAAGGGAACTTTCACCTTGTAAAATGTCACGAATGTTTTTAAGTTTCTCTAGGTCCTCATTAATACTTGTAACACGTTTACGCTTTTCACTAACAGCTGGCCTTTCGTCTCCTTGAGCTTGTTGCAGCTGATTTATTACTTGATCTTCCACAATCGCCATAAATGAAACCAGCATATCACCTCGTTCCTCCAACTTAGTAATTTCTCCTGGTATCACACAATAGTGTGCTGCTATAAATGCCAGGTCATTTTTGGGTTCTTCATTGTACAACGGCCTTTTCACCTCGCGAACTGAAACAGCTTTGTCTTCTGATAAGGCACCAGCTACCGCACGTATTTTGTCCAGATTGTTGGCATAACATTCAGCAGCAGAGATCCAGGTTCCCCATATAGTCAAAACGGGCTGTGGGGGCAAACTGAGGTCTGGTGCTATGTCCTTGAAGATCCTGATTTGTGATGGAGATTTTAACCCTTCCTGGGCGTAATTATTTTCCTAGTTTTCTCAAGTATTTTAAAACATGAATATTATTCAAAATAAGGCACATATGATACTATTTTGTGTACTAAATTGTTGAAAACGTATAACCAACCACATAAGTGTTCATTAAGTCATAACATTGCTTTTTATTAGAGGTATTTTCTTTTGAGGCTACAGTTATTTAAGCAGTCTTTCTTCGTGTTTGAAATCAACTTGTCTTCATCAGGATACAAACTTCGTACTTCGGCGATTCTGTGTAGCCCGTGGACAAAGCACATGAGATGAAGCATTTTTGAAAAGAGAGCTTTTAAGGCTTTAGCCACTTTTTTCATGTGAAGTGCCACATCTATGACGAAAAGCAGGACATCATCATGTATTCCATGTGCCCAGAGAAGCATCAAGGCATTTGGAAACAACTGTGCAACTGTAAAACCATTTGCCCTCTCCATCTCTTCCGTGGTCAAAAGAAGTAGGTACTGTGCGATCAACTTGCGTTGGTTCCAGTGATTACACTGCCGATGTAACATCCCTTTGCATCTGTTGTCTCGTCAATAGAGATCCATATTTTCCTTCCTGCAACTCCGGTACGAATCCTCTGAAGAGTCTCTTCAAAGCAGATACTCAAATAATTTTTTTTATTGTGGATTCCGTTTGTGTATTTCCCCAGGAACAACCTGAGGGACTAGTTTTCTAGCTTCCAAGAAGGGATTCCGAGTCTACAAAAGCACTGCACAGATCCAGAGAAAACAGATTGTTTAATAGTTGTTGCAATCGCTGTGCATATTAAACAGAGCTTTCTCTGTCCGGTCAAAAAGTAATTCCAGTCTTATGTTTCGCTGTAGCAAAATGAAGTCTAAAATACCTTTTCTCGTAGTTGATTGTTTTTTCACAAACTTTGCACATCAGAACAGTACCATCGGTAGATAACGTATCTGAACCGAATTCGTGGACATAATCATTCAGTTTACTACTTAACTGTGCACCCACTTTCAGCATGATAAATATTGCAATAACCACGAAAACTGCAAATGGCGTTGTTTAATACAATTGCAGTCTCAAACTAACAGTTTCTACTTGCTGAGACCTGAGTGTGTCTACTTTCTTACAGAGATCGGGAAAACCCGACTGTATATTGTCTCAAAAAGAGGGGTGTGAGAAGAGATTAGAGAGCTGAAAGTACGCAATAATGGGATCTGGAGAAAAAATGGTAACTTTGCAGAACTATTTGGCTTGAAAAGGGATGAGTTGACCATCGGGAGAGGGAGGGGAATAATACAAATCTTACAAAGAACACTTGCAAACATGCATTCCTTTCTACACCCTCCATGTAATACTAACTTTCGCTGGTAAACTCCGAAATAATCTGTTATACTGTTCAAACACTTCTTGGAAATATATATATATATATATATATATATATATATATATATATATATATATATATATATATATATATATATATATATATGCTGGAGAATAAGATTCTCAGCTAATATCTGTGATAGAATATATATTTTTAATTCGTACAACCATGTTTTTATATCATGCACGCCTGTTTTTTTAAATGTATTAAAAATAAAGAAAATATACAATAACGAGGTAAAAAGGCTAAAACGGCGGTTAACTTTAAAATAGGCAAGGAGAGCTAAAATAGGCAAAAAAGGCAACTAAAGTTGCGTCTATCGTTCCCAAATGTGTGGAAACGTGTTTATCCCTAATAGGTCTTTCATATATACCTACTCTCCGATTAAAAAAAGACGTTTTGCCTAACATCCGGGTTTTAATTATATGCCACGTCTTAAATACTAACTGAGACATTAAAATCTATAAGATCTGTGAATACAACACGTGCTTTATATCGTAGCTTAAAATGTACCTAGATTCGGTTTAAAGCAAGGAAACAATTTGGCTTCCTCTATAACAAGAGCATGTGTTTCCAGGGTTAGTTTGGAATCCTAAAGGCAAAATTGTACCACGTGACGACAGTAGTCAATAAAAACTGATGCGGCAATGGCAACATTGTGGTCAATATAGTCACTGTAGCCTATGTACGGTGAATATGTTGCCAAACTGCCCGTGAAAAGCCGCGAAATGCAGAGCGAGGACAGTCTGTGATTGAGTGAAATAAGTGCTGAAGCAGAGAGGAATACAACGAAAAATCCATGAATTATAGGTTTGGTAGAAGAGGTGAAGACAAAAAAAAATTCTGATGTGTTGCACTCACATGACTTTCTCTACTCTTGTACTAACCATTCTTACAAACTCTTATTCCTATATATTCATGTTAGTTGAGATAAACATTTGCAGAAATTATCTTATTGCTTATTTCCTTGTAGGTGCAAGGGAAATATAACAGTAGACTTTGAGCGATAGTCAAATATAAAGTTTTCAAATTTCGTTCTCTTTGCACGGTTAACATATAGTAAACAAATGAATAACGATGCTCCATTTGACAGAAGTATAAGTTCTACAAAACTCACACAAGTAACAGGACACATCTGCGAAATGGTTCACTCTACAAAAAAAGTATTTGTACTTAAATTGTGTATTTTAGCAAGATCTACATTTCTTGTATAGTAAGATTTGGTCTATCTCCTACGGTTTACCAGTTATGCAAAAGCCATCCAGAGTAAATAAGACTACATTCGCTATAGCCAGAAAATAAATGATCTACATTTCATTTGTCATAAGAATCCCTCAAGCATTTGACATTTTGATCACAATCGTTAGATCCAAAAATTTTCTATGTGAAGGGTAGTTTAGTTAGGGGCAATTTTCTTCAAAATCTTTGTGTCGCATCCTTAAAAGACATTAAACTTAAATACCAATTTTGGTTTTCAACCGAGTTCTCATTTTTTAATTATACTGTCCACCAGGGTTGCCAACATTTAAAAGTAAAATTATCGTACCAGCCACTCAAAATTATAGATTTTGATTCAAAATTATCATACATAATAAAGTAGTTCCTACAACAATAAAAATATCAGTATAATACTTATGAAAATTAAGAGTAATGATGTTTATTATATCCACTTACAAGACTGGTGATCCCAACCAGTATTACAACTTTAGCACTTATGTTTCTCGCACTATTGATGTAAAAGTTCATTTTCCTTGACCGTTGCGGCATTATATAAATTTGTTGTTGAGATATACCTTAATATCCTCTCGGTGACTTGCACATTTTTGGACCCAACACATTCTTTCATTAGCTGAGACGACAGAGTAAGTTCACTTACCGTATCTAGTGCCAATCTGTTGCTAACTTTGGTTTTTACTAAATCCAGTTTAAAAAAAAATTCACAAGAAGCGCTTCTCTGGGGTTTATTTATAGTGCAAACTCCGCCAGTGCTTTGAAATCAGCATTTCCACCAAGGTGACGTGTTTAATAGCACTCCAGAAACTGTCAGGTTCACGCATGCTCTTTATTTTACACGGAATATCACTTCTTCCGAGTTTTCTACATTGATCATAAATTTTCTAAACAGTGCCTTCTTCATTGAGATTACCAGATCTGGGCACACTGGCAATACGATGATAAAGGACAGGAGGCTTAGTAGGGCATAAACCGGTTGAATTAGAGGGGTGGAGACAGGCCATAAGGGCAGAAGTGGTGTCGCTATTTATAAATAGTTTCATTTCGCTGATGTGACAAACCAGTGAAAATGATATTTTGCCGGTATCGAACTATCATACATTCAAATGTATACCCCCATAATTATCGTACGGGTTGGCAACCATATGTACAAACATCAAAATTATCGTATGCCCCCATAATTATCGTACGGGTTGGCAACCATATGTACAAACATCAAAATTATCGTATGCCCCCATAATTATCGTACGAGTTGGCAACTCTGCTGTCCAGAGACAGACATACGCACACGGACGTTTTTCTAAAAATGCTTTCTTTTTGGATTCAGGGAACCTCAAAACATATATTTCCGGTGAAATCTCAACATCAATTTTTTGGATGGAATGCAATACTTGTTCTTCTTTAGTAGAGAAAGCAAAACGCCGTGATTCCAAAACCTGTAGATAGTATTCTGTAAATCAAGGACCATTGGGATGGAGTCACAGATCCTACGGCTACATATGTCGTTTCTAAGTTGCAGCCAGCTGCAAGTACTTCAATTCTCTTCTCATGAAAAGCATACGTTGGTTACCTTTTGGGGCTTAGGGCCCTGTATTCCTCGGGTATGCTTTGCGACTCATAACTCCAAATCAGTGGCAAGAAAAACAACATAACAAGGAGCACAGAACTTAAGTCATTCTAGCTGATTTAAGTTCTTACGTTTGAGCTAGCAGTCAATTAGCATGAGCTGTAATAGAAAAATGGTGTGATCTGTTGACATTGCAACATCTTTTTCGTATGAAACAAATGGTGGTTCAAGGGGTAAAGTGGGTGTATTTCCGCCTTCGGAAGGCCTGAAAATGTATCCAAAACCTACTTCAAAGTTATTTTAATGATTTTTACGTGATATAGTTACTATTGGGCTTTTCAGTTTTTTACTTTCTCTGCTACTAAGTAGAGGAAATATTGTATTCCACCCAAAAATTCGATATGGAGATTTCATTGGAAATATATGTTTTGAGGCCCTCTGTATCCAAAAAAGGGAATTTGCATAAGGTCCGTCTGCGCGCGCATGTGTATATGTGTGTGTGTGTGTGTGTGTGTGTGTGTGTGTGCGCGCGCGCGCGTGTGTGTCTGTCAGTCCATGTGTCAGTCTGGGGACAGCATAACTCAAAAACGAAAAGTCGGTTAAAAAGTAAAGGTGGTATATAAGTTTAATGTCTTTCAAGGATGCGACACAAAGATTTTGAAGAAAATTGCACCACATTAAACCACCCTTTGCATGGAAAGTTTCGAATTCTTGAAAATGGCTCTAACGATTTTGATTAAAATCCCATATGTTTGAGATATTTTCATGACAAATGAAATGTATATCTCGATTTTCTGGTATGTAGTCCTGTTCACTCTGCATGACTTTTGAATAACTCGTAAACCGTAAGAGATAGACAAAATCTTACTGAACAAAAGCTGTAGATCTAGCTAAAACACACAATTCATGTCCGAATAACTTTTTTGTAGAATGAACCATTTCGACGATTGAAACCCAAATTATAGGATGAATATAAGTAATCAATAATAGAAAGAAGTAAAAGGAGATTCTAATCGATAGTTAAAGGGAAAACCGTTGTAATAAAGTTGAATAAGTTACAGTTTCAAGAATGGAAGCCTAGGCAGATTCGATGAGTGATAAAGATTGCAATTGTTGTACGAGCAAAGCCCGAAGAATTCCGCGGGCTGATTCGTATCTTGCCATGACGTGCTCAAAAGTTGACCAATGGAAATCACTTCCTTTGTGTCGAAACACAAGACACATTTGTCTTGAATCGAGCAGAGAGCGCAATGCAATTTTGTGATTTGTACGTAAGCTGGAGTGTATACATAATTCGGCGGTTGCCAAAGGGTGACAAAGTTAAAGTATCATAACGTGGCAGTTGAATTTAGAAAGTTATATTCTATTTATATATCGTCGGCAGTTCTCTACAAATCTGGAAATTAGCGAATAAAGTCAAATGTTGGTTAATTCTTCGTATGGTTCCATTCCTACCACAACTCACGCATAACTTGCAGATTAGGACCTCTTGCTAGAGCTAGTCAGATACCGGGACACCAAATACAGGATAGGAGATATCCTGGCGACGAGATCTTTTGGATCTTAAAGCTTAGGAGAGGTACACATATGCATCACGATGTTCCTTGTTATTTGTATAAGTTTTGGAGAACTTACACTTCTGTCAAATGAAACATCGCTATTCAGTTTTATATGTTAGGCATGCAAAGAGAACAGAATTTGAAAGCTTTAAAAGATTTGGCTATCGCTCAAAGCCTACTGTGTACCCATATTCCCGTTGCACGAGCACGAAAACAAGCAATAAGATAATTTCTGCAAATGCTTGTCTCAAATAACACGAAGAAGATAGAAGAATAAGTGTTTGAAATAATGGTTAGCGAAGAAGTACAGAAAGTCATATGAGTGGAATACATCAGTTTTTATATTAACGTTCCCAGTGTGATGTCATATCGCATGAATCAATGAAATTGGTGAAATGGTGTTCACATGAGCCCCATAGGGCTTAAAGCTACTCTACATCGTCTTCCCAGTAAAGGGGAAAACATCGGAAGAAACCTAATCCTCACTCTTAACTCACCCTAACCGAGATTTGAACTCGGGACCTCTTGAATGTGTGGCAGACACGCTTCCATCACACCACAGAGGTGGACTACAGGTTTTTCTGTTGAACTTGGACATTTGCCAGCTAACAATTCTTAGTTCAAAACCTCTTTTTTACTGTTTCCCTTGTGAAATGCTTTTAACATGAAACTATAAACCTTCTACCTATCTAAGGATTACTGAAATACATAGGCCAAAGTTGTCTCAGCGACATTTTTTTTACTGTCTGCAATTATCACCTTTTGTTCCGCCATTCTAATTATTCAAAGCACAGCAACACGGTGATGTCTTTGAGTGTTCATTGTCATCATAGTCTTTCTACAATATTATAATGCCTTAGTGACTAAACGTTTTAAACCTTTTTTCTCCCTAGACACTTTTGATTAGTGTAATGTAGCAATCTGTTGCTTATTTTTATATGTCTCCATCCTTAAATATTCACATCCATCTTTTGTGTTTTTCTGTTTCAGGGAAAGTATTTGGATATTGAATTTGATTACAAAGGCGACCCTTTAGGAGGAACAATTACAAATTGTAAGTATTTTTCCTTCATGTAATAGAAGTGCAAGAATTATAGATGGTAATAGTTTTCTGAGTTACATACCTTCAGCAGGTGCTCCTCTAATTTCCGCCTTGAAGTCAGGTTCTGTTCAGAAAGCATCCAGACTAATTTGTGTTTAAAACTTCTGGGCGCAGTAAACAGTATTGCACGTGCATTTTTACTTTATTTACCAAGTACGACACCTAGTACATGGAGAAGCTAAGGCTAAAGTAAGTGATACAGACGTAGGCTTTTGTACCTGTGCCTCAAAACGGAGCGCTCCGGGAGGAAAGGGTGAGGTGAGAGAATTCTGAGAACTGCCGATCCAAGAAGCCTGACGTAGAAGGGGCTGGATCCCTTAAAGATCTAGTTGCAAAGCTGGCCCCCAAAATGATTCCGATATTAACGAGTTGATTCCCATTATCCCCAACCGTATTCATTTAACAGCGGATTGTATTGATTCTCACTATCCACCGTATTTATCCGACAGCGGAGGTATTGATTCCCATTAGCTGCCATCGTACTTACCCAACAGCGCAAGTATTGATTCCCCCTAACTACCATCGTATTGATCCAACAGCGGACGTATCGATTCTCACTATCCACCGAATTTGTCCGACAGTGGTCGCACTGATTTCCATTAGTTGCCAACGTATTTATCCGACAGCGGCTGTATTGGTTCTCACCAACGTATTTATCCGTCAGTGGACGTATTGATTCCCATTAGCTGCCATCGTATTGATCCGACAGCGGACGTATTGATTCCCATTAGCTGAAGTATCTATCCGACAGCGGACGTACTGATTATCATTAGCTGATATCGTATTTATCAGACAGCGGACGTATTGATTCCCATTTAGCAGCCATCGTATTTATTCGACAGCAGACGTATTGATTCCCATTAGCTGATATCGCATTTATCCGACAGCCGACGTAAAGAATCCCATTAGCTGCCGCCGTATTTATCCGACAGAGGACATATTGATTATCATTATCCACCCTATTTATTCGACAGTGCACGTATTAATTTCTATTTGCTGCCATCGTATTCATCCGACAGCGGACGGATTGATTTTCACTATCCACCGGACTTATCGGACTCTGGACGTATTGATTCCCCTTAGCTGCCATCGTATTTATTCGACAGCGGACGTACTGATTTTCATTATCCATCGTATTTATTCGACAATGGACGCATTGATTCCCACTAGCTGCCATCGTGTTTATTCGAAAGCGGACGACTTGAATATCACTATCCACCGTATTTATCCGACAGCGGACGTATTGATTCCTATTAGCTGCCATCGTATTTATCCGAAAGCGGACGTATAGATTACCCTTAGCTGCCATCGTATTTATCCGACTGCGGACGTATCGATTCCCCTTAGCCGTCATCGTATTTATACGACAGCGGACGTATCGATTTCCCTTAGCTGTCATCGTATTTATCCGACAGCGGACCTATGGATTCCCCTTAGCTGTCATCGTATTTATCCGACTGCGGACGTATCGATTCCCCTTAGCTGTCAGCGTATTTATACGACAGTGGACGTATAGATTCCCCTTAGCTGCCATCGTATTTATCCGACTGTGGACGTATCGATTCCCCTTAGCTCGCATCGTATTTATCCGACAGCGGACGTATAGATTGTCATTACTCACCATATTTATCCGACAGTGGACGTATTGATTCGCATTACCTGCCGTCACATTTATTCGACAGCGGACGTACCGATTCTCACTATGCACCGTATTTATCCAACAGTGCAAGCATTGATTCCCACTAGCTGCCATCGTATCTATCCGACAGCAGACCTATTTATTCTCATTATGCACCGTATTTATATGACAGGGGACGTATTGATTCTCAATATGCAGCGTTTTTAGCCGACAGTGGACGTATTGATTCCTATTAGCTGCCATCGTAACTATCCGACAGCGGACGTATAGATTCCCCATAGCTGCCATCGTATTTATCCGACAGCGGACGTATTGATTCTTATTAGCTGCCATCGTATTTATCGGACAGCGGACGTATTGATTCTTATTAGCTGCCATCGTATTTATCCGACAGCGGACGTATAGATTCCCCATAGCTGCCATCGTATTTATCCGACAGCGGACGTATTCATTCCTATTAGCTGCCATCGTATTTATCCGACAGCGGACGAATAGATTCCCCATAGCTGCCATCGTATTTATCCGACAGCGGACGTATAGATTCCCCTTAGCTGCCATCGTAATTATGCGGCAGCGGACGTATTGATTCCCCTTAGCTGTCGTATTTATCCGACAGCGGACGTATAGATTCCCCTTAGCTGCCATCATAATTATGCGACAGCGGACGTATTGATTCCCCTTAGCTGTCATCGTATTTATCCGACAGTGGACGTATTGATTTGCATTACCTGCCATCACATTTATTCGACAGCGGACGTACTGTTTCGCACTATGCACCGTATTTATCCGACAGTGCAGGTATTGATTCCCATTAGCAGCCATCGTATTTATCCGACAGCAGACCTATTGATTCTCATTATTCACCGTATTTATCCGACAGTGGACGTATTGATTCCCATTAGCTGCCACCGCGTTTATTCGGCAGACCACGTAATGATTCTCATTATCCACCGTATTTATCCGACAGTGGAGGTATTGATTCCCATTAGCTGCCATGGTATTTATCAGACAGCGGACGCATTGATTCTCTTTATCCGACATTGGACGTATTGACACCCATTACTCACAGCATTTATGCGACAGCAGGCATACTGATTCACACTATCCACCGTATTTATCCGACACTGGATGTATTGATTATTATTATCATCCACCGTATGTGTCAGATAGGGCACGTTTTGATTCCCGTTATCCAGCGTATTAATCCAATATTGGACCTATTGATTGCCATTATCCACCGTATTTGTCAGACAGTGGACGTATTGAATCTCATTATCTACTATATTTATTCGGCACTTGAAGTATTGATTCCCATTATCTACCGTAATTACCGGACACTAGACATTTTGATTCTTATTATCCACCACATTTATTCAACAGTGGACGTATTGACTCTCATAATCCACCGGAGTTATTCCACAGCGGACGTATTGATTCCCATTATCTACCGCTATTATCCGACAGCGGAAGTATTGTTTCTGATTATCCGCCGTACTTATTCGATAGTGGACGTATTCATTCCCATTAGCTGCCAATGAATTTATTCCACAGTGGACATATTGATTCCCATTAGCTGCCGCAGTACTTATTCGACAGTGGACATATTGATTCCCATTAGTTGCCATCTTATTTATCCAATAGCGGACGTATTGATTCTCACTAACCGCCGTATGTATTAGACAGTGGACATATTGATTCCCACTAGCAACCACCGTACTTATTCGACAATGGACGCATTAATTCCCACTATTTGCCGCATTTATCCGACAGCCGATGTATTAATTCTCATTGTCCAGCGTATTTATCCGAAATTGGACGTATTGATTTAATTTGGGTGCCATTGTATTTATCCGAAAGCGGACGTATTGATTTCTCTTAGCTGCCATCGTATTTATCCGACAGCGGACGTATTGGATCCCATTATCTGCCACCATATTTATCCGACATTGGACGTATTGATTCCCACTAGCTGTCACCATATTTATCCGACAGTGGACGTATTGATTTCGATTATCCATCCTATTTATCCGACTGTGGATGTATTGATTCTGGCTATCTACCGTAATTATCCGACAGCGGGCATATTGATTTTCATTATCCGCCGTATCTGTTTAACAGTGGGCGTATGGATTCCCATTAGCTGCCACCGTATTTATTCCACAGCGTACTTATTGATTCCCATTTGCTGCCAACGTCTTTATCCAATAGCGGACGTATCGCTTCTGATTAACTGTCATCGTATGTAGCCGACAGCGACGTATTCAATCACATTTGCTGCCGTCGTATTTATCCGACAGCGGACGTATTTATTCACATTAGCTGCCACGGTCTTTATCCGACAGCGGGCGTATTGCATCACATTAGTTGCCATCGTATTTATCCGACAGCGGACGTATCGATTCTCATAATCCACCGTATTTATTCGACAGTGGATGTATTGATTCCCATTTTCTGCCATCGTGTTAATCCGACAGTGGACGTATTGATTCCTATTTGGTCCCACCGTATTCATCTTCCAGCGGACGTATTGATTCTCATTATCCACTGTATAATTCCAACACTGGACGTATTGATTCTCATTATCCTCCGTATTTGTCGTACAGTGGACTTATTTATTATTTTTACCCACCGTATTTATCCGAATGCGGACGTTTTGACTCCCATTATCTACCGCAATTATCCGGCAGTGCACACATTGATTCTCACTATCCACCGAATTTATCCGACATGCGACGTATTGATTGTCATTGTCCACCGTATTTATCCGACAGCGGACCTATCGATTTTCAATATCCACCGCATTTATTCCTCAGTGGACGTATTTATTTCCACTAATGACGCTATTTATTCCACAATGGACGTATTGATTGCCATTAGTTGGCATCGTATTTAGTCGACAGCGGGCGCATTAATTCCCGTTAGCTGCCACCGTACTTATTCGACAGTGGAGGTATTGATTTCAATTAGCTGCCATCGTAGACATTCGACAGCGGATGTATTGATTATCATGATCCACCGTATTTATTCGACAGTGGACTTTTTAATACCTATTAGCTGGCATCATATTTATTCAACACTGGACGTATTGATTCCCATTAGCTGCCATCGCAGTTATCCTACAGCGGACGTACTGATTCTCATTGGGCACCGCATTTATCCGACAAGGGACGTATATATCCTAATTATCCACCGTATTTATCCGACAGTGGACGTATTGATTCCCATTATCCACCACACTTATCCGACAGGGGACGTATTGATTCTCATTATCCACCGTATTTATCCCACAGTGGACACATTCGTTCCAATTATCCCCCTATTTATTCGATAGTGGACTTATAGATTCTCATTTTCCACCGCAGTTATCCGACTGCGGACGTATTCATTCATATTATCCACGTACTTATCCGAAGTGGACGTTATTCACTCCCATTCTCCGCCATATTTATCCGACAGTGGACATATTCATTCCAATTATCCCACTATTTATTTCACAGTGGGCGTATAGATTCCCATTATCCACCGCAGTTATCCGACAACGGACGTACTGATTCATATCATCCACGTATTTATCCGACAGTGGATGTTATTGACTCTCATTATCCACCGAATTCAGTCGACAGCTGACTTATCAATTCCCTTTAGCTGTAATGGTGTTTATCAGTCAGCGGACGCATCGATTCTCACTATCCACCGTATTTATCCGACAGTGGATTTATTGAATATTATTATCCTCCGTATCTATCCGACAGAGGTGGTTTTGATTCCCATTACCCACCATATATATCGAACAGTGGACGTATTCATTCTCGATATCCACCGCATTATTCCACAGTTAACATATTGATTCCCATTAGCTTTCATCATATTTATCCGACAGTGGACGGACAGATTCTCACTATCCAAGGTATAATTCCACAGTGGACTATTGATTCCCTTTAGCTGCCTCCGTGTTTATTCGACAGTAGGCGTATTGATTCCCATTAGCTGCCACCGTATTTATCCGAGAACTGACGAATTGAGTCTCAAAATTCACTGAATTTATTCAACAGTGGTTGTATTGATTCCCATTAGCTGACATCGTATTTGTCCGACAGCGGATTATTGATTCTCATTATCCATCGTATTTTTCGGACAGCGGAAATATTCATTCCCATTATCCACCTATTTATTCCACAGTGGACGTATTGATTCTCATTATCCACCGTATTTATCCGACAGTGGACGTATTGATTCTCATTATCCACCGTATTTATCCGACAGTGGACATATTGATTCTCATTATCCAGCGTATTTATCCGACAGTGGACATATTCATTCTCATTATCCACCGTATTTATCCGACAGTGGACGTATTGATTCTCATTATCCACCGTATTTATCCGACAGTGGACGTATTGATTCTCATTATCCACCGTATTTATCCGACAGTGGACATATTCATTCTCATTATCCACCGTATTTATCCGACAGTGGACGTATTGATTCTCATTATCCACCGTATTTATCCGACAGTGGACATATTCATTCTCATTATCCACCGTATTTGTCCGACAGTGGACGTATTGATTCTCATTATCCACCGTATTTATCCGACAGTGGACGTATTGATTCTCATTATCCACCGTGTTCTTCCGACAGTGGACATATTGATTCTCATTATCCACCGTATTTATCCGACAGTGGACATATTGATTCTCATTGTCCACCGTGTTCTTCCGACAGTGGACGTATTGATTCTCATTATCCACCGTATTGATCCTGACAGTGGACATATTGATTCTCATTATCCACCGTGTTCTTCCGACAGTGGACGTATTGATTCTCATTATCCACCGTATTGATCCTGACAGTGGACATATTGATTCTCATTATCCACCGTATTTATCCGACAGTGGACATATTGATTTTCATTATCCACCGTGTTCTTCCGACAGTGGTCGTATTGATTCTCATTATCCACCGTATTGATCCTGACAGTGGACATATCGATTCTCATTATCCACCGTATTTATCGGACAGTGGACGTATTGATTCTCATTATCCACCGTATTTATCCGACTGTGGACGTATTGATTCTCATTATCCACCGTGTTCTTCCGACAGTGGACATATTGATTCTCAATATCCACCGTATTTATCCGACAGTGGACATATTGATTCTCATTATCCACCGTGTTCTTCCAACAGTGGACGTATTGATTCTCATTATCCACCGTATTGATCCTGACAGTGGACATATTGATTCTCATTATCCACCGTATTTATCCGACAGTGGACATATTGATTTTCATTATCCACCGTGTTCTTCCGACAGTAGACGTATTGATTCTCATTATCCACCGTGTTCTTCCGACAGTGGACATATTGATTCTCAATATCCACCGTATTTATCCGACAGTGGACATATTGATTCTCATTATCCACCGTGTTCTTCCGACAGTGGACGTATTGATTCTCATTATCCACCGTATTGATCCTGACAGTGGACATATTGATTCTCATTATCCACCGTATTTATCCGACAGTGGACATATTGATTTTCATTATCCACCGTGTTCTTCCGACAGTGGACGTATTGATTCTCATTATCCACCGTATTGATCCTGACAGTGGACATATCGATTCTCATTATCCACCGTATTTATCCGACAGTGGACATATTGATTCTCATTATCCACCGTATTTATCCGACAGTGGACATATTGATTCTCATTATACACCGTATTGATCCTGACAGTGGACGTTTTGATTCTCATTATCCACCGCATTTATCCGACAGTGGACGTATTGATTCTCATTATCCACCGCATTTATCCGACAGTGGACGTATTGATTCTCATTACCCACCGTGTTCTTCCGACAGTGGACGTATTGATTCCCATTATTCACCGTATTTATTCTACAGTGGACCTATTAATTCCCATTAGCTGCCATCATATTATTAATTGACAGCGCACTTTTTGATTATTACTATCCACCTTATTTATTCGGCAGTAAATGTATTGATTATCATTATCCACCTTATTTATTCGACAGCGGACTTGTTGATTATCATTATCCACCGTGTTTATCCGACAGGATACGTATTGATTATTATTATCCATCGTATTTATTGGACAGTGGACTTATTGATTCCTATTAGCCGCCATCGTAGTGATCCGAAAGCAGACGTATTGATTATTACTATCCACCGTATTTATTCGGCAGTGGACGAATTGATTATCATTATCCATTGTCAACTAAGTTAAGTAGATTTTCCGGGTTTGTGGGCCGTGGTCCAATTGAATTACCTTCCTCCGACGTTTCGCTGGAAACTGCGTCCAGCATCTTCAAGGTCAACCTCCGTTATTAGTGGCTGCACATAAATTAAAGTTCACTACAAACTAGTGAACATTATCATTATCATTATCATTATCATCATTATCATTATTATTATTATTATTATTATTATTATTATTATTATTATTATTATTATTATTATTATTATTATTATTATTATTATTATTATTATTATTATTATTATTATTATTATTATTATTATTATTATTATTATTATTATTATTATTATTATTATTATTATTATTATTATTATTATTATTATTATTATTATTATTATTATTATTATTATTATTATTATTATTATTATTATTATTATTATTATTATTATTATTATTATTATTATTATTATTATTATTATTATTATTATTATTATTATTATTATTATTATTATTATTATTATTATTATTATTATTATTATTATTATTATTATTATTATTATTATTATTATTATTATTATTATTATTATTATTATTATTATTATTATTATTATTATTATTATTATTATTATTATTATTATTATTATTATTATTATTATTATTATTATTATTGTTGTTACTACTACTACTACTACTATTCACTATGTAAACTTATGTAATAGAATTGCTCTTTAGAATTCTGAATGTAATTGTGGCTTATCTGTTTCTTTCCCTGCAGACTTGTTGGAAAAAGTAAGTATTTAAAAATTTATTTTTAAAGTTGAGTGAGAAAGAAGGTATTATAAAAAGTATTTAAAATGTATGCGTTTGTCAGAATAGCATGTCATCTCTAAATGCCTAGTATTGTATACAAAGGTGTTTAGAAATAACTTGGAACGAAAAGGTGAGTAATTTTATGGATAACTTGACTGTCGGAACCTACAAGTTCCACTTGTCTTAAGAGCTTGCAGTACGTTTGTTTTCCCTCCAGGCTTACAATAGTGTGCTGCAATGCCTGTGCTACAAATAGTTTAACGGAACGCCAGTGTGGAAACCAGCTTGTGGTTATGGCTTGAGATTTATATTTTATTAGTTGATTTGGTTACTGGCCAGTTCCAAGTGCAATAATTTGACATTTCATCGCTCATTAATAGAGTTAGGATGCAAATATGCCTTTAAAATGACTATATGTGACCCAAAAATCCTAAAAAGAACGTATTTTCTTAAAATGAAATTGCTATTCAAAGCTTTTAATCACACTAAAGTGTCGTTGGTGCATGAATTCAATCAGCCAATCACATTTTAGGGATAGTAAAGGTGATTTACAGTTTTATCGGCAATGTACTTTTAAATTTAAAGAATTTGCTTCTGTTTGCTTGTTTCATCAGCTCCAAACAATATGTTGTAGATCATGCATCTCCTTATAAAGTATGAACATTTGCTTTAATTATAAAATTAAGTTGCCTATTAATTAGGACTTAAATTTTAATTAGTTAGTTATGTTTCTAAATATTACGTACCAGTTTTCAGTTTCAATTTTTGTCTGCATTGCGGTATATAACCACGTGCATTTTCAGATTCTCGAATCGGAATCTTCTCCTGTTGCCACTTAAGATTGTCTTAAACCTTGAGAAGCTCCTTTCGAACGTCACAGGATGTCACAGTACATATTTAAAACAGGTCAAGTCATCGTAATTTAACTTCGGTTCATCTTCTTCCAGAACAGCATCATCGCCACTTAGAATATCTTCAATTTTGCACAGTGTTACGTATCCCATATTTGCAGTCAACACGTTACAAAGTTTGTTGTTTACAGCAATCCCATCACTTCCTTTTGCTTGTGCTAGCTCACGTTCTACTGCTACAATCTTTCATACAGTTCCAAACCAAATGCCTCTAGAGGAGAAAGTGCTCAAGTGATACCTCCATAATTTGACTTGATGTAGGCCAAATTTTCCTTCAAGCTGCTGGAGAATAATTCTTTCCAATTTTTAACGGAAGATGCCTCACGATTGGCAAATTTATTGATAATTTCTCAATAGCTTCATAATTTTCACAGTAAATTCAGCTGCACTAAACCATGTACCCCATCTCGTCAGTATTGGCTGGGGAGGAAGTGGAAGTGAAAGTCTGTGTTGTTGAAATTTTGTGAGTCTCTTTGGAGATTTTAGTAATTTTTTTTTCACATTTGATACCGATGTATCCACATCATGAAAACGCACTCTTACTTCCTCTGTAACTCTGTGCAACCATGAGCAAGGCTTGTTAAATGCACCATTTTTGGATAGAGCTATTTAAGCCCTTTGCCAGCTTTCACCAGGTATGGCGCAGCATCAATGACAAACAGTAAAACATTTCCCCGTTTTACTTCACCATTCCACAGCAACATCATAGCATTGTCAAAAACTACAGCAATTGTAGAATGGTTTACTGCTTCAAGTAAACCGAGCAAAAATACAGGATGGAAGGGAAGTCATTACTTTCCTTCCAACATGTGCTTCACGGAACCATCACCCAAAAAAAAAAAAAAAAGTTTAATGGCATTTTGTTCTTTGATCAGCCAATTTCGAAAAAATTAATAGTTTGTATCACAATACGAAGATGACAATTTCTTACTTGTAAGATGCGTAGAGTAACTTATTTCTGACATAGCTTCGGTAGTAATTATGGGACTTCACACTGGGTTACGACTTAAAAGACGTGAAAGAATACTGCAAGCTGCCCTCTCACGCGTTAGGTAAGTCGACAATTTTGCGTTGAGGCTGGTCAGGGAATTCACCTAGTTTGTGAATGTAAACAGGGCGGGCACTTTCGCTTTGGTTGGGAGCTAACGCTTGCGATTGGCCCCTACACCCCACGGTAAACACGGAAGGACAACGCAGGGTATTTGTTTTTAAGACACACCGTTACGCTGCTTGTTTGTGTACTGAGCTAGGGAAAGCGATCACCCACACAACCTGCAGTGTTGCCAGGTTGTTTTCGATAAAACTAAAATATCTCCGTAGGAAATGGTCAGAGACAAAAACGTAAGATACAAAATGTGTTCCAAATACCGAAATCTGCCACTGCTTTAAATTAATGTAATGACTTCCCTTCCACCCGGTATATCACCAAGGCGATCAGGAAATAACGTGCCAACAATAACATTTGCAACATATCTTCCGCAAGCGTCTGTAGTTTCATATATTGAAACCTCAATCTTATTGTTGCTTACACTGTTTCTGAGTTTTTGCACCGTATTTTCATAACACACAGGTACATAATTTTTTTTCTCAGTGTAGATTCGTTTGGAACTGTGTAAATTTTTTAACTGTTAGTTGTTTACCTTATTTAGAGGTATGTTGGTAGACACCAACATCTCACACAGGTCCTTGGAGAAATCCGACACTTTCTTAATGTAGAAGGGGCTGTCGTACAAAAGTCTCTCTCGTTTCTTGAACTGATTATCTGTTTATGCTGTTCATACGTTTGACTGTGTTGCAATGCTACTGAACATTAAATCGTTTTGCAGACGTCACTTTCACTTCGCATGCTTTGCAGTAAAGAATCTACCCGTCAGTACTGAAATGTTTTTCTCCAAACTTTATAACAAAACGTTTTAGTCTTACACTTTCGGAACATTTAACTTTCGGCATGTTAATGGTTCCAGATACGACTTCAAATGTGAACTGAAATGAAAAGTAGCAACGAGGGACGGGAAAGGGGTAGCCGACATTGTGATCTTAGTACCTGCGTATTACCTGCACTGTTATTATCCCTTTACTTCACATTTCAGTTACAGTCAAACCTAAATATTAGTGACTCTTTTACCGAAAAATGTTAACTTGAACTTTCAGGGCATTTATTACATAATTGAATTCATTTCAAATTCATAAGCGAAATATGACGAAATATGACAGATATGATCAAAATATGACCAAAACCATAAAAATGACCACAATCATAAGCGAAATATGACGAAATTGACAGATATTATCAAAATATGACCATAACAATAAAAATGACAATAATATTACTTAATATGCAAAATAAAAGTTATCTAATTAGGATTAAAAATGTGACATGTCATAAACACCTGAACCCTACGCATTAAGTAAAATTTACTATGGAAAAAAGCTAATTAATCACATGTTCTGTCTATATTGCATATGTAGCCCAACATATTTTTGAGACTTACAAGTTCCGTTAGGCCAAATGGGTTCATGTTTGACAGGCAACTTAATGCTTCGGTACGGCTCCGGCTTGACAGACGAAAAGCTAGGATCTGGAGGAGGTTTTGCAGGAAGACTTCTGAGCAAATCAGAAACACTTGAAACACCAGGTGCAGAATTTTGCATCTGCCAGTGAAATTTAAAGAAGTGAGAAATATGAAAGAGCGCGTAATTTCAGGAAAAGGAAGTTTCAACAAATGTTTCTGTATTTACTTTATTCAGTGGAACTATTCAATAGCATTTTGCTGGGAAAGAGAGTGCTACGGATATCCTTTTAACTGCGTTAACAGATAAACTGATTCAAGATCTAGTTTTCCAGAGTAATTTGTGCCTGATGATATAACAAAACAACATTCAGCCTATCACTGAGCAAAATTTGTATGGATTTTTTGGGCTTGCGCTATATGTTTAGTTGTCACCATTATAAACATTTTGAAAGCTGGAAGAGATCATCTTCCCTTCAGCATCCGTCCTATTTTCCTCACTGGCTGCGTTTGCAAGGTGATGGAACGCATGATCAATGGACGGTTGGTATGGTGAATGGAGACTCGCAACCTAGCGGCTGGCACCCGGTGTGGTTTTCGACGGCGTCTTTCGCTTTGGACAATCTTATGTCGATGTCGACACGGACTAGTAACACATTTATGAAGGGCTGTTAAGACAGTTGGTATATGTTTCGACCTCGGAAGGCCTTCTGGTGCGTGTTGGCGAGCATGGATGCTACGTTCTCTGTATCCTGGAATGTGCGTGGACGGCTGCAACTGTTCATTCAGGAGTTTCTGAGGGACCGCGTTTACCGAATACGAGTCGGCTCAGTTTCTCCTAGACTTTCTGTTGGGGAGAACGGCGTGCCTTAGGGATCAGTGCCATTTGTCACAATGTTAGCTGAAGCGGCTGATTCCACCTGGAGTTTCATCCTGCCTGTTCGTGGACGATTTCGCCGTCTGTGGTCGTTCTCAGTGCACGCGATTTCTACAAGGACACCCTCAACAATGCACGGATAGTGTTCAAGAATGGAACTCAAATAGCGCTTTCGTTTCTTTACTGAGAAGCGATCTGCGTTGATTTCTGGCGCCGTAGGGGATGACTATCACCATCACTCCGTTTCAGTACAGAATTGCTTCCGTTCGCGGGTGAACGACGCGTCTCCTGGGGTTGATCTTCGATAGGAAGGTCATCGCATATAGTGCAGCTGAGGGCACGATGTGATCATTCCCTGAATATCTTAAGGGTGCTGGATGGCAAATCGTGGGGAGCGGGGTGGATCGGACAGTTTTACTGGGAGTGCATCGCGCAATTATCCGAGCCAAACTAGATTATGGGTGTATGGTTTGTTTTTCAGCACCAGCATCTGTGCTGGGCGAATTAGAGAAAGTCCATAATCAGGACAATCGCATGACAACGGGAGCTGTTCCAACTGGCCCAGTTGCGTGTCTTTGCACCGAGTCACATTAGCCTCATCTGCAATGTCAACGTGAGGTTCTCTTAGGAAATTATGGTCGAGTACTTAAATGTATATCTACGCACCCAATCTTCATGGCCTCTTTCAACGCCATGCTATAGAAACGATATAGCAAGAGGTCCCTATGACCAAGGCCAGCGGGTTTCCGTTTCCGGGAGCTTGTTAGGAAGCCTGCTATTCAATTGTTTTTGGAATTTTTGTCAAGTTACACTGACCGACATTTCATCTACACCGATAAATCTAAAAACATCAACGATGCGGCTGGATATACCTCGGTCTCACTGTACTGCCACGGCTGAGACTCCATCTCGTGGGTGTTGGAAGAAATACCACATTTATTGTGAAACCTGTATCCCAGTCCACATTTATTTATAACTTTTCTCCTCGCAACCATATACCCGGCGCAGCTATATGTTTCCCGGCACTGATATTCCCGCGGTCGACGGCAGGATACACGCACGTAAGTGCGTAAACGTGAACTTGTGACTGTGTCAGTCGTGTCTGACAGCCAATTTGTGAGGGTGAAGTTAGAAGTGCCTAGTGTGTATCTCTGCCAATGTGTGAGTGTGAATTGTCTCCCGACATAACTTGTTCGCTTGTTTTGTTAATTCAATCTCCCCCCCATTTACCACTTCTTCATGGCGATATGGTTGCCCTCATTGGTGGAAATCCATGTTGTGTCCACGACATTCGACTTTCCACCAATAAGCATGCCCAGTCTTGGCGGGCGCTTTTTGAGGGGATTTTGCTTCACTGCACATAGCCTCACTATTAGCTTTACAATGGTTTGTAAAGGAGTTTCATATCCTTTGTTCTCCATTATCTGGCGACGTTACCCTAATGACGGTCTTTCCCGTGGCCTTCGCAAATTTTCGTATATGTGGCCCTTTTAGATGAATAAGCTATATGGTCTATCCGAATATTTTATTTATTAATTTCTCTTAACAATCGCTTCGGTTTATCCCGTCACAATGATGTATGTGCCTATGTTTATGTAACCGAACAACATACATTCGATTTTCATAGTAGTATTTGTAATGCAGAATCGTTGCCATATGCCAAGCTATTTTACGCACTGGAATGTAGAGCAAGGTTATCTCCAGGTTTTTATATCTCTGTCTCTTGTGTGATCTGCTGTTCCATTGTTTTTTCTGCTTTCATATTTTATGTTTGTATTGTTATACATGAACGAGCAAATAAACTATTTAATGAAAAGGATCTAGTACTCGTGTATCTCTATACGTGTCAATACTATATTGATCATGCCACATAACTCCTAAATACTTACCTATTTCAAGTACTATAGTTGTGATATTTAGCATAGATTGGGGTTCGTATATTAAAGTGTGTAGACTATTGCAATTTGAGCTTTGAGGCTTACATTAGTATACATTGTTTCTAGCGACTGTAAAGCGATAAATTGCGTCAAAGACTCAGTTGTTAATACAACTTACTGAAATCACAGTGCTGTTATTTGCTGACCAGTAGTATTAAAGCACTCGCGACTACTTCCGATAGAATTTCACGACTCGGTCGAAAAGAGAAACTGATTATGACTAGAATAGAAAACTCGAACACTGCTGCCGCCACACCGCACAAGCTAAAGAGAAAACGAACTACACAGAGAACAAATGCCACATTTTGCAACGTTGTCGATGAACTTAATTCGGATTCAGTTATTAAAGAATTTGAACACATACGTATCCGTCTTCAAGACACCCTACAGGGCCTTCTTGCTATGAACAATGATTTTCACGAACACTTACCTTAAGTTTAATATGAAGCCGATACTGAAAGCTGTGAAGAGTAAACTGACAAAATAAAGCGTGTTATTCAGAAGGTTACAAGAATTATGGATAGCTAATCGTCTAAAGCAACGTCACAGCTACAGATAAGTCAGTAAACTCAGTCTGTGCTTACTCCAGTTTTCCATTCCGTTAAGCTCCTGCCAATTAAACACCTGCCATTTATTGGGGAAATTAAAACGTGGTCTCGTTTTTTGGGAGCAGTTTGAATCGTCTGTGAACAATAACCCGCCCCTCTCTATAATTATTGAAAAACATGTGTTTTGAGTGGATATTTGCAGGAATAATCAAAGATACTAGTAGGCGGAATAACTGTTAGTGCAAGCATTTATGAAGAAACGAAGCAATTTCTACACTCTCGTTATGGCGACCGCAATCGCATCATAAAAGCACACATTGACTTTCTTGAATAAATGAAGCCTGTTAACTCTGCCACTCCTGAAGAACTGAACTCTACCTTAGAATTTAACCATCGTATTCAAGCCCTATGTTCCCTAGGATATGGAAAAGTTATAACGTTCAAGATTTTATGCACCTTCCCACCAGAAATGTGTCAAAAATGGATCGTTCGCACAGAGAGGCGATATTTTTGAAGACAATTTATTAAAATTAATTAACTTTCTGAAAGAGGACAACGATGGAATAATTATCACGCAAAAGATACGAGGGGTCCTCAAGTTTCTTCCAAATGTACATTTTTTTTTATTTTGTTGTTTAACGACGCTGTTAATTGCTAGGATCATACCAGCGCCACCAGTGTACCGTTATTTTGTCCCGCAGGAGTTCTTTTACATGCCAGCAAATCTGCTTACATGGAGCTGTCGTTTTTAAGCACACTTAAAAACCATCGGTCTGAGCCGAATTTGTACCCGCGACCTTGGGATTGGTAAGCCAGCGTCTAACCAACAGAGCCATCCAGACCGACAAATCCAAATGTGCACCTACAGATGCAGTAGGTCCAAATGTACACCTACTGCATCTGTGCTCTATATTAGTACAAAGCAAGGAAGAACTGCTACGAAGAACAAAAGAGGAGAAGAGCCCTTTTATAACTTTCGCCATTCTGGTGGTCATTGGGCAAGACTATAAGACTGTGACAGAAGCTCATGATCGAATAGGTAACCAGAAGTAAGCCAATCCTGTTTCTTGTGTTTTAATAGAGGACACAGTGTGAGATATTGCAAACAGAAGGGCAAGGCTGCATGCTCTAATTGTAATAAAAAATCATCATAGAGCAACATGTGTAGCAGAAATGCAAGCCATGTGGACCAAGTTATCTCCACACTACTTGGTAAGATAAACATTCCTGCAGCAGACATTTTTACAAACTGCTAAAGTGTGGATTTAAAGTCCCACAGGATTACGCAAACTTAAGCGTTGTGTTTTAAACAATGGAAGTCAGACTACTTTCATCGCTTCTCCATATTAATGATCTGCAACTGGAAGTGTTGGAAAAATGTGAACTTCTTACTAACACCGTCGAGACTTCATGTGCCACCTCAACGTCATGTAGACTCGTGAGATTTGATATGAATGAGATATCCAATAACTATTGCACCTCTATCATTGCATTTCAGAGTTTCCATTCATTTACTTCGCATCCTACTGTGCCGCATTATGTACGGAAGCAAGAATCTATTCATAAATTCCAATTGGCTGATCCAAACGATAGAACAATCCTGCCAGTGGAAATTCTAATTGGAGGTCACCATTACTGGAAAATCGTTAATGATTATTCTCCTATTCGTCTCTTATACATTGTGTTAGTTTCTTATAAGTTGGGTTGGATACTGAATGGAAGCAGATCTGGAATCACAGTAAACTCCATGCATGAGACTGCAAACATCATCATTGTCGGATGAGAGAGTAGGAAGCTTCTGCGAAATAGAGACAATAAACATTAAGGAGAATGATAGCATAATTAAGCGTAAAAAGAACAGCTAAGGTCCTAACTGAGGAAGTGGAACGCTTGAAGAGATACTGGCAGCAAATGATGAAGTGGAACCAATTCAGATTGAGACCCTTCATCGGCTGACTGCTCGTACAAAAAGACAGGAGGAGTTGGCCAGCCTATCTGCACAATTGGATGATGGCAACAAGCGAATGGACACGTGGAAAGAATCGCTAGATTTGGCAAAACAGCAGCTAATGGAGAGTAAGAATACAAGAGCGCTCATGACAGGGAAAGGAAAGAAGTAGCTTCTTAATGCAGCAAGGTTAGCAAAACAAGAATTTTTGGCCGAACGTAGATTACAAGCACCGGCCGAATCACGTTCTCGTACTGAGGATGATAATTGTGTTTTAAGGAGGTATATGGTGACATCCAACAAGAGCTGTCTCAAAAGACAGAGGCAACTATGGAAAGCTAGAATCAAGATGGAAGCATCAGAACGTGAGGTTCTGAACTTTCAGACGTTAGAAAGCAAAACAGGGTTCAAATTGCTGCAACAAATACTAAACAAACTGCAACCCACCATGAAACGAGAATGAAACTACAGTAACTTGGACAAGGCAAGGAGTAGGACTGTGAATAGATCAGTCACTTCACAAACAAAGGTACCTCCAGCTGTTAGCGGTCAACTTACAATATTGCGACCCAGTTCAGCACGTCAAAACGGAAGCACTTCATCACATAGTTATCACAAGATAAGTATAACAGCAGTCCAGCTGACTACCTACGCACAACTCCTCAGCATGAGAATACCAGAGCTGCATACAAGAAATTGCAGCGGAATGACATGAAAGAACGCATGCATAGAAGAACTCCGATGGAAATCTAAGGACCGTTGTGCTCCGCTCCGCAGATGGTAACACAATTACACTCCTGTTCAACTGATCATCCCCCTTGAGACTGATCAGGGCGGGGAGGATGTTACGGACAGGAATGTGGAGTAAGGTTAGCACCAGGTTTTTATATCTGTACGTCTTGTGTACTATATCGTTCCTTTGCTTTTTACTGGTTTCATATTTTAGGTTTGTACAGTTGCACATGAACGAGTAAATAAACAAGTTAATGAAAAGGATCTGGTACTTACGTTTCGTTATAGGTGCCAAGACTCTATTGATCACGTAACAATCTGTATGAAATGTGCGTCGTCGCAGGTTGGGTAACTGCCTAATTTTGAGTGATTGTCCTAAAGGCTTTCGTGAGCTGTACAATATATATCCTATTGTACAGCGCATCTAGAATATCCGCCATGATTTGTGTGCATGAATTGCTAGACACGTGGGTTTGCCGGGGAATGAGTTGGCAGATTTGGCGGCAAGAGTCTATTACTTCGGAAGATTTTGGGGTTAAGGTACTGTCGTACTGGTACGAGGAGTGGTCAGCTCTCCGTGAAGTGGGCTGGAGCATTGAAGAAATTTCCGATGAGTCGGTGTCTCGTCGCGAAGGAGATGATCTTGGCTCGGTTGCGCATTAACTACTGTAATTTTGCGCATTGTTGCCTTTTTGAGGGGGGGACCTTGCTCTTCTTTGTCCGTCATGTACTGCTGGAATGTGCTCCCCTTGCGTGTCTTTGGGGCACTCTGCAACTGTCTGTCGGACTCTCGGAGGTTCTAGTGGACGATAAACAGCGGTGGAAAGGGTTTTCAGATTTTTGGAAATGATTAATGTGAATCTAAGAATTTAGAATTTTAGATATCGAAATTTCATTTCTTTTGCACTCTTTTATAACTTCTTTTGATTTTGACTTTTACCTCATTTCTTTCACATATTTATCCATACTATTGCTTTTCTAGTAAAGAAGCCAGTTTTATCATTGCACAAATAGTTTGGTTTAGATTGTCTCAAACATTTTATGCCTCACGTCCAAGATGTCGCGAGTTCGAATCTCGCTTAGGGTAAGTTATCCGGATAAGGTTTCTTCTGAGGTTTTCCCTCACCCTGAGAAAACGAATGTCTGGAAACTTAAAGCTCTGTGGACCTCGGGCTCATTTTCACATCATTTCACCCATTTCATTCATCCACCGTCCGATGTGACACTACGTTGAGGATGTTGACAACAAAAATCAAACATCATTCATTTAAATCATAGCCAGATCAAGTGCAATATACGTGGACCTATTGCAATTACAATTATTTTAGCTTCTTTCTATGTACTTTTCTTGCTGCAAATGGGCGTTATTCAACACAATGGCAAATAAAGCCAAATAAAGCCTGAAATAGCGAATCATGGTGGATGAAAAGATCCTGAAATAATCCTACACCAACTGTATCATACACGATGAGATCAAATGCTTTCTGAAGTGAATGAGTTTTCAGGTGTCTCATAAGTTTAAGATCATTTTGAGTTTGATATTTTATGTCAGCATTAATTCATATTGGGACTCTCATGGCCATTTATATCTAGAAGTAAATTCTTCATATACATTTGTTTTGGACACAAGTAAAATATTGCTTCAAATTTTTTGAGAAAATGTTTTGCTGCGTCATGCGGTTGGAAGAACCAGACACAATCAAAATTCTCCAAAATAGGATCCCAACAAAAGTGTGAACCTAACTTCCCTGACTTTACCCCGACTAACATTGTATTTCCTTGACCACAATTTTGTTTTAGCGTATCTTTAGCAGCTCTTCCGTCCCTATAACATAAGGAACTCAAGGTATAGGAATCACCGTAAACCAACTGTGACATATTTGCCCCCATTATAGTGCTCTGTGGTTACTTTTAGTGACATTCTGTTTGTTCAGCTGACATAAATACCAGCAACTGTTTCTAAAATACATACTTCGTAAAGACATAGCCTTATTTGATTTTAATTGCAACTGTTATGTTGGCGGTACGCGCATTGTCTTGTAGGAGGTCAACTGATAAGTTTAAAGCAAATGATCCCTGCTTGGGTAGAGACCATTGTGTTCTTTGTGTGCATTTATTTGGAATTTTTCCAGTGCCTACATAAATGTTACAGACGTTTTTATTGTTTTGACAACACAGTTTCCCATTAAACATACGAAATAAACTGCGATATTTAGCACTGAGGAGTGATTTAATCGGCTTGTATTGTTTTAAAATAAGATTGGCTTTATTGACTGACTTGTAACTGGTAATACCCATTGTAAGACTGATAGTACTTTGGTTTAATGTAAAGTTGAAAATCTTGAACTCTTGAAAGCCACCATTAAATTGTTTCCCTTGAGCTGCCCGACAAACTTTAAATAATCATTAGTACTATCAATGCACAAAGGAAAACTTCTTTCTGCGCACTTTACAGTAGACTTCAAATTTATTGTACAGTACATCATCAACCTAGTCAATAAACTCTGGCTTCAGTGATGAATCAATCCAAATAGTGATAAGAGATTCTTTTTATTTATTCTTACCGCCACCTCCTCTAACCTTAAAAAGGTGCGAATCGGCAATAAAACGGAACAAAGTTTGATGATGAAGTAAATCAATCCGAATCAGTCATAAAAAGGTGACCAACCATAAAGTTATGAATGTGTTTCGTTTTTTGATACTTTTGACACTCATGTGGAATAAACGTAACACTATCTGAGACATTCTGGGACAGTAAAGAGTAAAAGTGCTGTGTTTAAAATTATCTCGGGCGGAGTTGCTATCACAAACTGATATTCGCTTGAAACTGTAAGATAAAAATGTGATAAAAATAAGCTGAATTGAATTGAATTTGTTGCACGTATTATATAATTGTGCTACATTTTCAGTTTCTCTATTAGTAAGTAGAGGAAGTATTGTATTCTACCCCAAAACTCATGTCCATATTTCACCGGAAATATGTGTTTTGAGGCCCCCTAAATAAAAAAAGCTTTTTTAGAAAAAGGTCTGTGTATATGTGTGTGTGTGCGTGACCGTGTGTGTCTGTCAGTCTGTGGACACCATAACTCAAAAATAAAAAGTTGGTTAAAAAGCAAAGTTGCTATTTAAGATAAATGTCCTCCAAGGATGCGACACGAAGATTTTGAAGAAAATAGGCCCCCACCAAACTACTCTTTGCATGGAACATTTTTCGGAAATTTTTATTTTCTTGAAAATGGCTCTAACGGTTTTGATTGTAATGACATGTTTAAGATATTTTTATGACAAATGAAATGTATGTTTTGAATTTTCTGGTTATAGCCTATGTAATACTGTTTACTCTGATAACTTTTTAATAACTCGTAAACCATAAGAGATAGATAAACTCTTACAAAAATGTAGATCTTGTTAAAATTTATATCCAAATTTATATCCAAATAAAATTTTTTGTAGAGTGAACCATTTCGGACATATTCCTTGTTATTTGTGTCAGTTTCGGAAAACAAACTTTTGCCAAATGCAACGTCGTTCTTTTTTTATTTTATATGTTAACTGTGCAAAGAGAACGGAACCTCAAAGCTTTAGAAGATTTGACTATCGCTCAAAGCCTACTGTATTGTCATATTCCTCTTGCACCTGCTAGGAAATAAGCAATGATAATTTCTGAAAATATTTATTTCAACTAACACGAAGACGATATAGGAATAAGAGTTTGTAAGAAATGGTTAGTACACGAGTAGAGAATGTCATGTGAATGCAGTACATCAGATTTGCTATTGTCTATTCTTGGTCCACAGCCACTACTGTTCAATATTTCTTTCCCTTTCCTGTATTCTGTGTGAGGGAGGAGCCACGGTAACGTATGCGACTTACAGTCGGGTGATACCGGGTTCGATCTCGGTGACCGCCCACTCTGACCCAAAGGTTTTATGTGGTTTTCCAAGTCGCTTGGCAATGCTAGGGTGCTTCTTCTATCAAGATTTTCCTATTCCTTTTCCTGTACCCATTATCGTCTATTTCAGGGGTGTAGAACCAGGCGACGGTGTTCGGCGAGTTACAGCTGGGCGGTGGATATATACTCTGTGAAGATTTATTCCGTTGTGTCGGTTAAGACTATCCAGTCAGAATCCGCCTCCAGGGAAGTCTCTCCTGTCTTCCCCTGGTGGTGGTTCGGGCCTTATGAGTTGGCAAAGGGAGTCTCGGATGCATTTGTAGTACCTAGTCCATACTTGCGTCATCCGATTCTGGTCGCGTTTCGGATCTCTTCCCTCATACCTCTCTCCAAGGGGTCACAGTAGAAGTACAAAATGTCGTTATTCTTCCCCGGTTGCGGAGGCTCCCATATATGTACTTTTAATATTTTGCTCTATGTGGAATTGATTCTAGCTCCCCTCCACCCTTCTTCTCCTTCACGTTCCTAATACATTTTTCTGTTACTTGTATTTCGAAATTCCCTACGTTCTTCTTGCTTAATTTTTAAAATTTTCAGTGCTAATAAATTATATCCTGTTTTATTCCGCTCCTCCCAGATCTTCTCCGTCCATTTTTTAAACGTTTTTATATTCAGTCAGATGGTGATCTACACTTTACTCATTTGCACAGAATTCACATATTCCTTTAACAGTACATTTTAGGCCACATAAAAATATTCTTCCTGTTCTCGTCCAAGCTTCTTTTTCCTTGTTATTGCACTGTTCTACATACCTTTCTCTGCCTCATTCCCTTTTTTATTGCTCAAAATTGATAAGCTCATGGCGATGCATGCCTTTTGCTTGCCTAATAAAGACATATTTTCAACTTAGCCCTCGTGGACCATTTTGCATGTCTTGAGGCTGTATAATTTAACCTAACAATTCACTAATTGAGTTAAAGAATAAAAATAAGTTTTTCACAGTCCTAATTGCATTATCAGCCATTTTATCTAATGATATAGCCTGTATGTAATGGCGAAGATAACTGTGATCTACTAATGTCGCTGTGTGAATTCAAATTGTAGGTTCCACGACACCCCTTGCACTCATGGTAAGCTTGGTTTGGAGCACTCTCTTTTCCTAACAGTGGCGTATCCTAAACATGTTGCAAAAGCATACAAAATGATAGAAATTGTATAAGTACATTATACACGAATAACCTCGAGCTTTACTGTTCCAAGGAGATTTATCCTTCCTGAGCAACAAACACGCCAGCAGAAGAGCTTACACAAGGTTTCGAAGTTGCACAACCAAACTATCTTTCTACAAAACTTAGAGTTAAAAGTACGCACCAAGTTCTTCACCTTGTTCATCTTTAAATGTTTCAAACTAACTCGAACTTATTGAATGAATGTGAATGAAAAGGATTATTAAACACGCTTGATGTAATATCACTTTCACAAAAATATACTGAAATGCGTTCGACAAACACTGCTCGCTCCTAGACACTTGGTATATGCATTTCTGCGCATTTCATAGGTTGCGTAGAATACTTCAGCACCTTGCCTAGACTGTTAGAAGAACTAATAAGCAATCAGCCACACACATACGCCATTCGCTATTCAGCCTCCTGGGGTTCTTTTGAAACTAATTCATGTTTTTCTCGCTTAGTCTGTAGGTTATGGTTGATTCATCTACCATTTAAATCAGGTATGGGCACGAAATGACAGACAGCGATTGAATGTGCCGTACTCACTCCACGTTCTCTTGCCAAGTGACAAAGGTTGTTTTGATACAACAAGCGCAATGGTGGCTTCGTTTCACCTGCGAGGCACTAATAATGTCTAGTCTGCTATCAACTATTTGGTTTATATTACACCCAAGTCTGTTGGAACCATCGGGACTCGCGGAATCAAAATATCCTCTTCTTTGTACTTTCCCTGCATGACCACCGCCTCAATGACGTTGTTCATAAGCTTTTTCACAGCCAGTCTCTTTCTATTGTATAGTCGAGGTTGATTAATGTTACGCATCATGATGACCTAGCCTATTTTTATTTGCAAATTGTGAAGTGGTAATGTAATGTTACGAAAAAATGATTTTAAATGTAATACGATAGGTGTCAAACGATAGGTTCGCCACAAACGTCATATATTGAACGTAATATTTCAGGTCGTACCCTCCTGGGCAATGTAATGAACACTAAAACGACAAGGAATTGCTTTCACAGTCACTCAAATTTGTTGAACTTACTTTGAGAACTTTACAATATTGAGATCCTCAGACTAATTCCTCGAGTTCCGCTAAAACACATTTTGCTGTTATGTCTAAGCCTGTTCGAATTCCTCGAGTCTTGCTGAAACAAAATTGAATGAGGTTTTCGTTTCGTTTAATTCTAAGCCTGCAAAGTCAATTTACCTTAACAGAATAGCTGATCAAAATGTTCGCAAAATGCAATTAAATTCGATTTAATCAAAGACTTTAAATGCAATAGATGCAGCTGTCAAACGATACCTACGCCACAAACGCCGAAAATAATCCGAAATGGCAATTCCCATACAAAATTACCAATTTCGATTTGGATTTTTCTTAGTAATGTTCTTTTTTCTAAACCATCCCAGTATTGAGGCGAACAAACAGAAAAGCAAATCATTCAAATCGGTCGAGCCATTTTCGAGTTTTTGCCAGAATAACGCACGGCAATTGATTTGTGTGTGTGTGTGTGTGTGTGTGTGTGTGTGTGTGTGTGTGTGTTTGTGAATTTGTGAAACATAAAAATTAAATTATTTTCTTGTTTAACCACGCTGTCAATTGCCAGGATTACATCAGCGTCGCCGGTGTGCCGGAATTTTGTCCCGCAGGAGTTCTTTTACATGCCAGCAAATCTACTGACATGGAGCTGTCGTTTTTAAGCACACTTAAAAACCATCGGCCTGGGCCAGATTTGAACCCGCGACCTTGGGATCAGTAAGCCAGCGTCTAACCAACTGAGCCACCCAGACCAACATGAAACATAAATGCTATGTATTACTTGCACACTGCTTCTTCTACTCACTTTTAGGGAAACATCACACTCTTCTACAAACAATTTTCTTGAAAACAAGCAATTTTCCCTCTTCTACGAATAATCTATACGATTTTCATATGTTTGAAATGGAAATGCTACATATTACATTGACACTGTTTTCTCTACTCACTTTAGATAACACATTCACATCTCTTTCTCTACTCACTTTTCTATAGCCAATTTTCCTAAAAAAAAAAAAAAAAAAAAAAAAAAAAAAAAAAAAAAAAAAAAAAAACTATTTTACACAGAAAAAGTGTATCCCCGCCTCTAAAATAAGTAATATAGTAGTATGTTTGAAATAGAAATACAGTCACATTGTTTTGTCTACTCAGTTTTAGATAACACATTCATGTCTCTTTCTCCAGTCAGTCGTCCACTGACAATTATTCATATCTACAAGATGGAAGTGAAATAATCCGCCAAACTGAAGGTCAGTCCCGGGGAGGGGCCATTGCATGAGCTAATGCACTCCTGAAGGCGATTGGGTCCCTCGGTCTATACATTGGGAGGTGAGACCCTATTGTGAGCAAGGTCCAGGCCAAGACTCTCACCTAAGTTGGGGTGGCGCCCAGGAAGTGAGCATGCCATCGGAGACATTTGCAATGGTGGAGGATATCATCGCCGTGAGTTGTTCAAAAACTCAAAATAAAAACAAATACAGCAAAGTTAGTGAAAAGGAAGTAGCAGAGTTGAGTGGTGCTCACTACTTAGTTATAACAAGAACAGAGGAAGGTAAAACATTTAGGCCGGTGAATCCATTCGTGATACAGAAGGGTCTGCATAAGATAGCTGGCCCAGTTAAAAACTGCACAAGATCTCGCAACGGCACGCTGCTGGTTGCATCTAACTCAGCAGCACAGGCAGCTACTATTTTAAAAGCCAACATGTTAGCCAGCCATCCGGTGCGTGTAAAGATGCACAGAACGCTGAACTCCTCTCGCGCTGTTGTGAACACATGCGCATTGGACGATATATCCAATTATGAACTTAAGGAGAACGTAGCAGATCAAGGTGTGATATCTGTTCATCAGTTTCAGAGAAAAGTTGGAGGCTAATATCTGCCTACCCATACCCTTTTCCTTAGCTTTAATCGGGTAGATCTCCCGCAAAGGATTAAGGCAGTATGTGAGGGCATTGCAGTAAGGCCTTACATCTCGAACCCCTTGAGATGTTACAAATGCCAGCGCTTTGAACCCCTTGAGATGTTACAAATGCCAGCGCTTTGGTCACACAAGTGCAATAGTAGAGCTACCTGCGTGAACTGTGGAGCCATCGCTCATGGCGATGAGTATACATCACCTTGCATCTGTGTTAACTACAGGGGAAAACATCCAGCAAACTCACGAGAATGCCCCCGTTATATGGAGGAAAGAGCCATCCAGAAATCCGGGTTAACAAGAAGGTGTTCTCAGAAACCCGGAGATAGCGGCAGTCCGCTATCCTGAACTCCGGTACCTGTAGCTTGGTTGCGGCTAAACCGGTACCGCGTCGGGAAATCCCAACTCAAACTAGCGATATAAACGGGGCAACAGTTTCAGACAAAATTCTCGTACCTAAGTCACATGCAAAGCGTTTGACATCACCTTAGTCCGTTACAGCATCTACAATCCACGCAGTACCGTCTAGCTCATCAGGAAGGTCGCCATCAAAGAAGTCGACCTCGGCAAGTAGGTCGATAGCATACGATTCTTCACCGATTAAGTTTACGACCCAGTATAAAGGATCTGATTTCCTTAAAGAGAGTAACGTTTCTCCCAAGGCATCAAAGGGAAAGAAAAGCCCAAAGTCATCTCCTAGGAGATCCTCTTCAGAGGAATCCTCTGGGGTGGCTATAGACCGGCGACTGTCATCTTCACTGGTCAACGTGTCGAATCGGTTCGAAACTCTCAAACCAAAATTCACGATGGGAACACGGATGTCCTCGGTAGAGGACATGGAGCTAGAGAAATCTGCCCACGCTGGGAGAGCCCCGGTGGAAAAGAGGCACGAAAAAGCCTCGGAAAGAAACGTAAGCCCAAGTCAGAAGAAAAGGGCAAAAGTAATTCTACAAACGCCTACTCCAAAGTAATGGAGACTTACCTTGAAATACCTGCCCCATACTGATATCAATATGGCTATCCTACAACGGAACATACGTGGTATCAGAACACAACGACCAGAACTTGAGCTTTCGCTCAAAGACAACGAACCTTTGGTCACATGTTTGCAGGAGACTAAGCTGCGTCCTCAAGAGGCTTTCCATCTAAGGCGATACACGCCAGTAGGGTGTCATGTCACACCAGAAGACGGTGTTCCGGCACATGGCGGTGCTATATTGCTTGTCAGAGATGATGTATATATGGAATCTGTACCATTACGCTCTGATATATAATCAGTAGAGCCCGGATTTTTATGTAATGTCAAGGTGCGAAATATGTACATATTTATGTAACAAAAAACATCAAAATATGTAATGAAATTTGTAATAATCAAAATCCTGAAATTACAACCTCAAATCTAAATACAGACTGCAGATTACCCAGAATTTTGTAATTTGATGGATCTGTAAGTACATATATTAATTACAATGAGTTAAAATGTACTAAATATGGAATTAATTATAGGGAAAATATTTTGTTGTATGCAGAATTTACCTAAAATTTATTTTCAAGTAGGTAATCACGAAATAAAAATGTGTTTTGGATTATGTTTATTAAACTTACTCATTTCACATAATTATTTTACTTAAATAATGTTGAAGCAATGTTGACATACTGAACCAATTTATCAATGAGTGAAACAATGAATTCAAAATAATTAAATTTTATAATAAACGTGCATTTTCAGCTTTATATCTCTTGACATACAATTAACAACCAGGCATTTTCATTTTGAGTTTTTTGCTTCTTTCAGCGTACAGTGACCAACCATATACTTCTCCATATTTTCAGGGGTTATTTTTGTCTCCTATCGGATAAAATGTTCTTTTAAACAGAGAAGCTTCTCCCCACGTCAGACGAAGTAATAGGAGCACATTTTAGTATAGGAATCTGATTTGCAGAGAAATGTTTGGATAAATCGACATTGTCACCATTTAGCAGTTTAGACACGGACACAAGCGTGGAGTACCCTGGATTCCTGTTTAGCACAGCTTTGAATTTTTCACCTTCCTTCCTTTCTGCAACTACACTAAGCTTCTGTGATGGACGTTCCATTAAATCCATATATTCGTGAAGAAGGGAACCTGATGTCTTGATGGTGCTAGGCAACCAGCCGAAATTACTTTTTATGTAAGCACAGGAGCTTGCCACTTTCGGATCTTTAAAAATGTCCTGAGATTCACGTATGGAAACAGCTACTTCTGAAGAGAACATGTTCACTACTGACTGGACTCCTTCAAAATTTTTACAATAAAAGTTCACAGCTTCTAACCACGTACCCCATCTTGTAAGTACAA
Source organism: Tenodera sinensis (assembly GCA_030765045.1). NCBI lineage: Eukaryota > Metazoa > Arthropoda > Insecta > Mantodea > Mantidae > Tenodera > Tenodera sinensis. The sequence goes on along the minus strand of CM060966.1, from coordinate 59,219,277 downwards.
AGGGACATGTTGGAGATGATTTTTATAGCACTGAATTCTGTGCGCTGCTTTCACGAAGACCTTTTTTTGTTGCTAATATCAACTTATTCACACAGGGAAAATTACTTCTTGCTACTTCAGCAACACGTTGCAATGCATGGGCCAAGCAGGTACATTCGGGCTACCGTAAGGGCAGTAGCAGCTTTAATCATGTACGCTGCGGCATCTGAACCTTTTGCTCACACACACCCTCTGGCCACAGAATCTTCATTCCATCATTTACGAATCTTGCAATTGTAGAATGATTTGTTTGTTCCTACACCTTGCAGCAGATTAGAAGGACTTTCGGAATCTAGTTTTCCTACTACTAAATTTGCTATGTATCGACACATGTCATCTGCAGTTTCATCGACGGCAAACCAAATACAGGAGTCTCCAATTTCATTCCGTATATGAGCAACTGCTTCTCCATAGCACACATGAAAATACTTTTTCCTCAGAGTAGATTTGTCTGGAATAACTTTATTGCAATATTTTTTTTAGAAAGGAGCGAAATTGAGGAATTTGAAGTTAATGCCACTAAATATTAGCTGCAACCATTGCAATTGCACAGGTCTTTAAAAAATAATTTCCGGACAGTTCCTGTTGCATTTGTGTCAACAGAACTTGCTTTCTAGAAGACAAGGTGTTTTTTGCGTATGCGAAGAGCATTTTTGATATGTTGTTCCAATTGAGATTTCATGGAACAGCGAATTCTTTAACCTCATGCTTGACAGACAATTACTTTTCCGTTTGTTGTAAAGGCGCTATCTAATTTCACCCATGAATTCAACCTGCAGGAAAGCGAGGACGCAACTGGTGCCATTTTACTAAGATTTGCAAGAAACTAAGTGCAGTATTATCGCCTCGCTATATTGATGGTTATCCAGCAGCTCACTTTGTTTCCTCGCAGCTATTATACTACAAGATGCTGACTACTGCGACAATTGTAACAACGGCAACAATCAATTTCTCCAATCCTTGTAAATGTCCAAAGCGCTACGAGAAACGTGACACTGGAGGTCAACATTGTCGAGCGGCACCTGCTTTGATATAAACGGACAACAATCAGAACGAGGCGAGGTGGTTATTATCGCATGATTAATTTAACTTGCATCCTATTTCGCATATTGATTTTTGTTGCTTTCAGCAAAACTTGTGAAAACAATACTTTATAATGTGACTACAATATTTTTTAAAAAATAACAAAATTGTAACGAAACCCAGAAAATATGTACCTTTTATGTAACATCGTTAAAAAATGTAGAAACGTGCAAAATATGTAAAAATATGTAGAATAAAAATTTGTAAGGGAGTCCCAAATGACGTAATTCGCCAACATTTTTACTTCTCATTGAAATATTATGCAGGATTTAAAATATGTAATTACATAAAAATCCGGGCTCTAATAATCAGTTGCCGTAAGGATCCTACTGCCAGACATGTATTTCACCATTTGCAATTTATATTTGCCTACGTCCCATGACTTCTCATATATTGATTTAGAAGATCTAGTTTCCCAGTTACCAACACCGTTTCTGTTGCTGGAAGACTTCAATGCACACCACCCGCTTTGGGGTTCAAGTCACTCTTGTGCGAGAGGCACGCTCATTGCCGATTTCTTGGACAGTTTTTACCTAGCTTTCCTCCACACTGGAGACCCTACATTTCTTTCTGACTCTTTCAATAGTTTCTGCCACCTTGATCTTGCAGTGTGTTCACCTCAGTTGGCAGTCTCCTTACAATGTAATGTCACCTCCGATTTAGACTCTAGTGACCAATTCACATGTCTTTAGTCTCTTAACGCAAGATACATGTTCCACACGTATGCCCAGATGTCGTTTGGACAATACCAACTGGAACCTTTACACCCAGTTGGCTGTGTTTCCGTACAACGAGCACGACTCAGTGAATGATTTGGTACAGTATCTCACAGAGACGATTCCCTGTCATTGAACTATCTATTCCGAGGACGACTTCACATCCCCGTCGATTTCCCGTCCCCTGGCGGACGGAAGAATGTCGGAATGACATTCGTGTCCGAAGGCGTGCTCTTAAGGTTTGCCAACGTCACCCTACGTAGGATAACCTAATCCAATACAACAAAATTGGCGCCAGATCCAGACATATCATTAAGGATAGCAAAAAGTCATCATGGAGCAAATTTGTAGCTTCATTTAACCGACATACACCTTCCTCGGTTGTATGGGATAGGTTAAGGGGTGTTGCAGGTCGATCGACCCATATACCAATTGTGGGACTGAAAACATTCACAGCAGCTATTGTTGATTCATTTGAAGGGGCCAAAACGTTTGGCAGTGCTTTCGCTCAAGTGACTAGCTCGGAAAACTACTCCCCTGAGTTCCTTCAAATTAAATCTCAAGGCTTCGCGTTCCGTTCTAGAAACGTAAAAGATTAGAATCCCCTTTTTCACCATGGGGGAGCTAGAATATTCTCTTAAATCTTCGGGATTATCAGCACCAGGACCGGACGGTATTCATGTACAAATGTTACAACAGCTCTCTCCTGAAAGTAAGGCGTTCCTGCTCGAGGTCTATAATCGTGTTTGGGTTGACAGTATACTCCCAGAAAATTGGTGGGAGTCCAACGTTATTCTCATTTTGAAGGCTGGAAAGAACCTTCATCTTCCCTCCAGCTATCGTCCTATTTCCCTCACCAGTTGCGTTTGCAAGGTGATGGAACGCATGATCAATGGACGATTGGTATGGTGGTTAGAAAGTCATAACCTACTGACTAACATCCAGTGTGGTTTTCGACGACGCCGTTCAACTGTAGACCATCTTGTGTCAATATCGACACAGATAATGGACGGATTTATGAAGAACTGTTAAACCATTGGCACATTTTTCGACCTCAAGAAGGCTTGTTATACGTGTTGGCGTAGGAATTCTACCTTCCCTGTATAGCTGGAACATACGTGTACGTCTACCGCTGTTCATTCAGGGATTTATGAAAGACCGTATTTTCCGATTAAGGATCGGCTCGGTTTTCTCTATTTATTTTGTTCAGGAGGAGGGAGTACCTCAGGGTTCGATACTAAGTGTCACGCTCTTTGCTATAGCAATTAATTCCATCTGGAAATGTGTTCTACCTGGAGTTTCGTCATGTCTATTCGTAGACGACTTTGCCGTCTATTGCACTTTTCAGCGCACGGCGTTCTTACAACGGCACCTACAGCAATGTTTGGACAATCTTAGAGAAAGGAGCTCTAAAAACGGCTTCCGATTCTCAAATGAGAGCTCAATCTTCGTTAATTTCCGGCGCCGTAGGAGACGATTACCACCTTCGCTCCGTTTCGGTCCAGATTTACTTCCCTTCGCACATGAGACGCGCTTCCTGGGGTTCATTTTGGATAGGAAGCTTCGTTAGTTGTCCCATATTGCACAGCCAAGAGCACGATGTGACCGTTCCCTGAATATTATGCGAGTATTAAATGGAAAATCTGGGGAGAGGATAGGACAACTTTGTTGCGAATGTATCGCGCACTGGTGCGATCCAAACTAGACTATAGGTGTATTGTTTATTCGTGAGCACGACCATTTGTGCTCAGAAAGTTAGATGCGGTCCATGATTAGGGCATCCGCATGGCCATTGGAGCATTCCCAACAAGTCATGCGGCAGGCCTTTGCACCGGATCCGCAGAACCTCCTCTGCAATATCAGCGTGAGATTATGTTGCCAAATTATGGTTGTGCGCTTAGATGTATGCTTAAGCACCCAACGTTCGCATCCTTTTTCACCACCACGCTATGAGAACGATATAGGAAAGGTACACTTAGTCCTAAGCCAGCGGGTTTTCGTTTCCAGGAGCTTCTAAGGAACCTTGCAATTGAACTGCCTAGGATGTTTGCCAAGGGCGAGAAGCTCCATGTAGGTCTTGGGATAATCGTACACCGGAAGTCCACGATGCCTATTAGTAGTATTCTAACATGTTTTTGTTTTTAGATTTTCTGTCAGGCTACACTGACCGACATTTTATTTACACCAATGGATCCAAGAGCACCAACGGTGTGGGATATGCTTATGTTTATGGAACCGAACCATATACATTCGGTTTTCCTAAGAGCACTTCCATTTTTACTGCAGAGCTGTATGCAATTTAAAACTAAACCCCGGCGCGACAGCCCACGAAGGGCCAAGGCCTACGCCCAGCCGCTGCGTCCCCCACCTCTGCCCACTACAGGCGTCATTGATGAGGTGCAGTACTGGAGGGTGGGACGTGGTCAGCCCCCCGAGCCCTCCCGGCCAGTTATGCGGTCTTCTAGACCTGGGGCCGCTACTTCTCCATCAAGTAGCTCCTCAGTTGGTCCCCCCGGGACCTAACGAGGCTGAGTGCACCCCGTACCAGACCTCCCAGAGGGGATAAAATCCCCATGCTGGTACCGGGGATCGAACCCGGGTCCTCCGCGCCAGAGGCAAGCGTGCTACCAACTGCGCTACGGAGGCGGTCCTGTATGCAATTTACCGAGCCGTTTTATATGTGCGCCGTCGCAAATCATTAGATGACTCCTGATATTGAGTGATTCCCTGAGTGCACTTCAGAGCCTTCGTGAGCTGTACAATCCCCATCCTATTGTACAACGTAACCAGGATGCCCTCCATATTTTACACGCTTCTGGCGTTGACGTGGTGTGTGCATGAATTCCTGGTCACGTAGGTTTGCCGGGGAATGAAATGGCAGATTTGGCAGCAAAGACGGCAACTACAGAACCCAGTATTACCATCTCACGTGTTACTTCGGAAGACTTTAGGCTTGAAGTGCGGAGAGGGGTGATGTCGTGCTGGCACGAAGAGTGGTTAGCTCTCCGTGGTAATAAGCTTAGAGAAGTGAAAGAGCTTCCGATAAACTGGGTAACTTCCTATCGCATATCTCGCCGCGAGGAGGTTAGCTTGGCTCGGCTACGAATAGGCCACTGCAATTTTTCGCATGGGTACCTATTTAAAAGGAACCCTGACCTTCTATGTCCGCTGTGTGACAACCTTTTGTCAGTCCGTCACGTGCTGTTAGACTGGTCCTCTCTAGCGTACCTCCGAGATTTTCTGTAGCTGCCTGCCAGACTTGCAGAGGTCTTAGCTGACATTGAAACAGCAGTTGATAGAGTTTTGAAGTTTTTAGCGCAGTGCAGCGTGAAATTGAGGATTTGGAATTTTAGATGTGTAACTTTTATACTCTTTTGACATATTTATAACCTTTCTTTAATTTTGGCTTTTGCTACTGTTTTGTATATTTGTATATTTTCATTTTTAGTAGTAATTATATTTTTTATTGAAGTTTATATTTGACTTTTGCCATGTCCTAGTTTTTTTAAAGGCGCTGATGGCCAAGAAGTTGAGCTCCCTTAAAACTGCAACCCCCCGCCATCGCCCCCGCCCCCTATTAGGAAGTCACAAATGTGTTAGAAACAATAATAAAGAAGCTTCAAATATGCTCTAATGAGTCAGAAATACATAAATTTACTTGAAATAAAACGAAAGGCCATGTCTACATACTGCGCATGTACGCTGAGTAAAAGCGAGTTGCTTTATTCGCTTTATTTACTGAATGGTAGAGACCTAACAAGTTTTTCATGCTCACAATAAATAGTAAGGTAGTTTGTTTCTAACACTTAGAAATCTGGTGAACGTATGAATTTCACTATCGTCTGTAAGACGTAAGTATGAAGCATGGTGCCAAGGCTGGCAGCTAATGACTGGAGGTTAGGTTATACTTACATTGGATATTTATGTGATGAATGTGCTTTAGGTATTCCAAAGGTTTTGTCACTCTTGCGTGAAACACTTCTTACCATTATTTCGTGTTTCATTTAACAGTGTGATACTAGTAATTGCTAAACCTTCAGGAAAGCATAATTCTTAATCTGAATTTACGCTCCACTGCCATACGTTTAAATAAAATCTATGTGCAACTGTTTACACGTTTGGTCCGGTAAATGTGCAATTTGCTTTAATACTTGATATACCCAACTTAAGGACCAACATGCTTTACGCGAGCACGTAAATTCTAATAAATTATAGTTTTAAAAAAAGCCTGGGGTGCTTTTCACGTTACTTTTATCATAACTTTACTTTTATAAATAGCTTAGCATAGTATATCCGACACCTCACGCTTTTTTACAATAAAATTTATTATTTTGTTAATACAAATTAGTTTCTATTTTAAACTCGTTACAACCTTTTTAAATATAATGAACTAGTTGACTTTATATCGATATAGAACAAACTCTTCATATTTAAAATTATTTTCCACCTTTTAGTTCCGTTTGTTATAAAGCGCGTCTTTTTAGCTTTTTTAAACTATAATTCATTTTGTACTTTTTAGTTCGGTTTGTTATAAAAGCGTGTTTTTAGTTTTTTTTAACTAAATTTATTTATCCTGATGATCCTGGTCAGGACATTATGACAAAGTCATGCTATTATTATTGTATTGTCATTAGTCCTCGACACGTGTGCAAATTTTCAAGTCAATCAGACGACTGTAAGATGGTGAAAATTAGCTTAGTCATTCTTTATCCTCACGATCCTGTTCAGTATATTAGGATAAAATCATGATGTTACATTGTCATTGGTCCTTGACATGTGTACAAATATTCAAGTCAATCAGACGTCTCAATTTGGTGAAAATTACTTTACATTGTTAAATTTAGCCTAGCCCTTTCTCATCCTGATGACCCTGGACAGGACATCGGAACAAAGTCGTGATATTGTTACATTGCCATCGGTTATAGAGATGTGTGCAAATTTTCAAGTTAATCAGACGACTCAAGTAGCTGAAAATTACGTTACTTTGATAAATTTAGCTAAGTCCCTCTTTATCTTTATGATCCTGGTCAGTATCTTAGGATAAGTTTATAATATTATTCTATTATCATAGATGCTTGACATTTGTGCAAAATTTCAAGTCAGTCAGACGACTCTAAGTGGGTGAAAATTACGTCGAAAGATTACGTTACATTGATAAATTTTAGCTAATTAATTTTGTATTATCCTGATCACCCTATTAAGGACCTTACGATAAAGTCACAATATTATTGTATTGCCATCGGACCTTGACACGTGGGCAAATTTTTAAGTCAATCAGACGAATGTAAGTTGGTGAAAATTACGTCGAAAGATTCCATTACATTGATAAATTTATCTAATTAATTTTGTTTTCTTCTAATAACCCCAGTAAGGGCCTTAGGACAAAGATATGATATTATTGTACTGTCATCGCTCCTTGACACGCGTGCAAATTTTTAAGTGAATTAAACAGATGTAAGTTGGTGAAAATTACGTCGAAAGATTCCATGACATTGATAAATTAAGCTGATTAATTTTGTTTTTTCTTAACCATAGGATAAAGGTATAACATTATTGCATTGTCATCGGTGGGTGCTTGACATGTGTGCAAAATTTCAAGTCGATCAGACGACTCTTAGTGGGTGAAAATTACGTCGAAAGACTTCGTTACATAGATAGATTTAGATAGTTAATGTTGTATTATCCTGATGACGCTAGTAAGGACCTCAGGATAAAGTTACGATATTATTGTATTGTCTTTGGTTCTTGAAAAGTGTGCAAATTTTTAACTCAGACGAATGTAAGTTGGTGAACAACTACGTCGAAAGTTCCATTACATTGATAAATTTAGTTAATTAGTATTGTTTTTCAATAATGAGCCTAGTAAGGACATTACAATAACGTTATCATATTATTGTCATCGGTGCTTGAGACGTGTGCAAATTTTGTAGTCAATCAGACGACTCTAAGATGGTGAAAATTACGTCGAAAGATTCCTTTGCATTTATAAATTTAGCGTAGTGATTCGTTATCCTCACGATCCTGGTCAGGACATTAGGACAAAGTCATGATATTGTTACATTGTCATCGGTCCTTGACATGTGTGCAAATTTTCAAGTTGATCAGACGGCTCAAGTAGCTGAAAATTACATTATTTTGATAAATTTAGCTAAGTCACCTTTTATCTAGATGATCCTGGTAAGGATCATAGGAAAAGTTTATAATATTATTGTATTGTCATCGGTGCTTGACATGTGTGCGAAACTTCAAGTCAATCAGACGACTCCAAGTGGGTGAAAATTACGTCGAAAGATTCCGTTACATTGATAAATTTAGTTAATTAATTTTGTTTTGTAATAATGACCCTATTAAGGACCTTAGGATAAAGTTATGATATTGTTGTACTGTCATAGGTGCTTGACACGTGTGCAAACTTTTACGTCAATCAGATGAATGCAAGTTCGTGAAAACTACGTCGAAAATTCCATTACATTGATAAATTGAGTTAATTAGCTTTGTTTCTTAATAGTGACCCAAGTAAGGACCTTAGGACAAAGTTACGATATTGTTGTATTGTAATACGTGCTTGACATACGTACGTACATACATACGCACATACATACATTGATACATTGTTGATGTATACGACGTGGATAGTTTACTGGAAGTTGTATGCATCAGGATATTGCAATATTGTGGTGTTTTGGTTAAGTTTGTGGTATAAACTAGTATTCCATTTAAATTTTTATGGTGTTAGATTCTTGTGTTATTGTTGGTGTCATAGGGGATGGGCCCATTGGCGTTATTAAGTTGAATTTGTATTTGTGTTTTCAAAAGAATTGAGATTATAAAGCCCTAAGGAGGCCGTGCTTAGGTTAAGGACATACATTTACCCGGCTCAGATAAAACCGGAAGTCACAGTAAATGATGACAGTGACGGTGAATTAAATTGTGCTCTGGAAAGTTAGAATTAAAAGATAAAATTCTTCTTTCTGTGAGCACAATAAAGAGTGCATTTGCTCAACTGAAAAATTATGCCATTGATACGAAGGTGCAGAATAATAATTTAACGAATGAGGTAAGGAGACTTAAGGAAGAACTAGAGCATAGCAGGCCACGATCAAGTGGGGAAAAGAAGGTGCCAACTTTTGATGAGAGCTTGTGTGAAGCAGCAAGGTCTCAAACATCAGCAACATCTATGGTTGAAAGCAGTAAGCTTTATGCTAATGTGAAAAATGTCCGAACTGAGAAACGATTTAAGGTTTTGGTTAAACCAAAAAGAACAAGTAATCTGTTTAATTAAATCAAGTGTGAACCCTACAAATATGAAAATTGGAATTGTGGCTATGAAAGCTCTGAGAGACGGGAGGGTCTTTATTGAAACGGAAAGTAAAGAGGAGGCAGAAAAGCTGCATACTGAAATCAATGAAAAGTGTAGCCAACGTTTAGAGACTTCTATCCCCAAACCTTGGAATCCAAACTTGATAATATATAATATCCCGGACAATGTAGCTGTTCAGAATGTCGAGGAAGTAAATATGGCACAAAACCCTCAATTGAACCTAAATACAGGGGACATACAGCCAAAATTTGTTTTTACTTCCAAGAAGAAATGCAGAAACTTAGTCATAGAAGTGAATCCCCAGAACATGAAGCGTCTCTTACAGAGTAGAATAAAAATTTGATGGCTCATTTGCTATGCCAAGGACTATGTGAGAATTAATCGGGGGTATAAATGCTGCCGATTTAATCACAAGGCAAGCGATTGTAAAGCAGCTGCAGAGACATGTCCTAAATGTGCAGGGGCACGCAAAATATCGGAATGTACAGTAACTGCTCAAAGTGACATGAAATGCCCAAACTGCAGAAACTGGAACAAATACAATAAGCGTGGCCACAGAAATGAGAACCATTCTGCCATGGATAGGACTTGCCCAACTTTAATTGCTGCCATTGAGAAGCGCAAGCAGAACATCAATTATTGATATGGCTGTTAATTACAAGAAATTAATAAATAGAAGTGTCTCACTAAGCAGCACACAAGTCAACTTACAGCACTCCAAGGCATCTACTAACATTATGTGTCAACTTATAATTGAAAAATCAATAGATATTTTCTTTATTCAAGAACCATACCTCTACCAGAACCAGATAGTTGGAATATCAAAACATTATAGAATATATTCTTCCGGAAGCGGTAGAAAGCGAGCTGCAGTTGTTATAAACAACAAGCAAATCGAGGCTCTCCAAATAAATCAACTGTCTCATAAAGATACAATAGTAATTGAATTTACGTTCAGCGAACTGAATTTTATAGCCGCCAGCATATACTTAGACATAACAAATGACATAAACAGAGATCTTTTAAGAATTCAGGAAATAGTTCTTTTCGCCAAGGGTAAGGGATTGCTGCTAGCCATGGATAGCAATGCAAGATCAAAATTATGGAATGATAAAGAAACAAATAATAGAGGAAAAGCAATTGAAGAATTCATTATATTAAACAATCTCCATACAATGAATAACAATGTTACAACTACTACATTTGAGTCAAACACAGGAGCGAGCAATATTGATTTAACCATCAGTAACGACCATTTTCTGAAAAGACTCAATAATTGGACTTGTGGTAATGAAGAAACCTGGTCAGACCACAGCTTAATAACTTATGAAATAGGACAATGCAAGAGTAAATTAGAATTCAGTTACCAGGGCATCAAATACGTAGTCACAAAGAAAGGCTTAGAAAACTTTCAAAAACATTTCAAACAAGTTTTGAAAGAATATTTTGAATTACAAGATGCTGATTTTCACCAGTTGGATCAGGACATGGAACATCAGGTATTAGAGCAGCCAGATGTTGAAGAGAGCATAAGAAAGTTCCAAGACATTCTCACTGCAGCCTGCAAAAGAGCCTTTAAGACCCGCACGCAAAACACTAAAGTTCTCAGCAACAAAACAGTTCCATGGTGGACCACAGAACTGACAATTTTGAGGAAAAAGTCAAATGCGCAAAGGAGAAGATACTAGCGGACAACAGCTAATGAACTGCGAATGCAACGAAGCTGCAATACCACGAAACAAAAACTATGTACCAAAGAACTATCCGACGAGAGAAAATAAAGTCCTGGAAGGAGTTTTGCAGCATAGCTACGAACTCAAACCCATGGAACGGTGTATACCAACTGGGATCTGGCAAAATTCGGAAAAAACACATCCTTTCAACCCTTAAGAAATCATATGGCACATGTACCATAGACACATTTGACACAGTGAATTACACAATGGATTACTTTGTCCCAACTGATGAGGAAGGAATTGACAATGTGCAACATAGGGAAATAAGGAGTAATATACTACAACCCCCAACCACAGAAGACGACAGACTGTTCACTATCAATGAAATCAGAGACGTTATAGAAAACATGAACAGCCAATCAGCCCCAGGAGATGATGGAATAACTAGCAATATACTCAATCTAGCATTTGATTCAATGCCACTGTATATAAAAGAATTATATAACAAATGCCTAGAAGGAGGAAAATTTTCAAAAGTCTGGAAAACAGCTAAAATAATACCTATTATAAAGCCTGGTAGAGAAAATACTGAAAAAGTCACCAAATACAGACCTATAAGTCTACTGAAGGTTGCTGCCAAAGTACTAGAGAAACTTTTCATAAACCGAATCATGTACTATATATATTCGAATGACAAATTAAGTAAAAATCAATACGGTTTCACACCACAAACAAGTACACTAGATGCAATCATGTCAGCCAAGGATTTCATTGATGAAAGTTTACAAAACAATAGCAGTGTAGCGGCGATTAGCTTAGACGTTAAAGGGACATTTGATAGCGCCTGGTGGCCAGGTATACTCAATGCCCTAAAGAACTACCAATGCCTGAAGAATTTGTACAGATTAACACAAAACTACTTAAGTGAGAGACGATGCACACTCACAACAAACAGTATTTCGGTAGAAAGGACAGCAACTAAGGGATGCCCACAGGGATCCTGCTGTGGGCCTGGGTTATGGAATATCTATTATGACTCCTTACTGAAACTGAACTTCAAACCATGTATTAAACTCATCGCCTTTGCCGATGATGTTCTGGTTCTTATCAAAGGAAAAAGCACACTGGAATTAGAGAATCAAGCAAATATAGAAATCCGAAGAATTACAACATGGGCCGCAACAAACAAGATAACATTCAATAGAGGCAAAAGTCAAGTAATGCTAATATCTCGAAGGAAACCAAAAACTCAACAACGATTAAACGTATACCTGGATAATGGCAAAATAGAACAGACAGAGACTATAAAATATCTAGGAATAATAGTAGACAACAGATTCAGATTCCGTCAGCTTATCGATCATATAGTGGAAAAGTCAAAGAAACTAATATATGCATTAGGAAAATCGGCAAAAATCAACTAGGGACTGCGTTCTGAAGTAATGAGCATAATCTACAAAGGAGCAATCTTGCCACTGATCTCCTATGGAGTGCCTGTTTGGATAGATGCTTTAAAAATACAATATAATGCCCAAAAAATAAGACAGGTACAAAGATTAGTAAATATTAAAATTACAAAAGCATTCAGGACCACTTCACACGAAGCCCTATGTACTCTGGCCGGAACAACTCCAATCATCATCAAACTAACAGAAATAGCCAATTACCACACTATTATAAGGGGAAGAGCAAAAACAACAGCCCAACTTGACATCCCAATAAGCTACGAACGATGGCCCCATCCTGCCGATAGCATAACCATTCAAGAAAAGAACGAAACAGAGGCATATGCAATTCAAATATATACAGATGGCTGCAAAACTCACACGGGTGTAGGATCTGGAGTTGTTATCATCTATCAAGACCAATCAATACAAAAATATTAGTTTAAATTACACAACAGGTGCTCCAACAATCAAGCGGAACAAATCGCTATATTAAATGCTCTTAAAATTCTTAATGCCATAGAAATTAAAGATAAATCTGCAGCAGTGCACACTGATAGCCAGATAACATTAGATATTCTAAGGAATGACAGAAAGCATTATCCTCTGTTAAAGGAAATAAGAATCAACCTAACAACCCTAAAATCCAAAGAATGGAAGATACATTTTACATGGGTTAAAGGGCATATAGGAATTGAAGGAAATGAGCTTGCTGACACACTAGCTAAAGAAGCAGCAATCAACACAGCTACAGCAATAGTGTGCGATTTAAAGCTCATTAGCACCATGAAAAGTGAACTGAAACAAGAGAGCCTGAAACGATGGGAAAATGAGTGGAAAACCACACAAAATGCTGCACTTACAAAGACCTATTTCCCCAGCATTGAAAAAAGTCTAAAAATTAATTTAAACCTTACCCACAACTTTACAGCAGTAACTACTGGTCATGGGAAGTTTGGTGAATACTTCCATCGATTCAAATTAACGAATGATCCAACATGTGTGTGTAAAAAGGAAACCCAAACGGTGCACCACATCCTATGGGAGTGTGAAGTACTAAACCGTGAAAGAAAGGATTTCATGAAAGCCATGACACTTAAAGGTGCGAAGTGGCCTATCACAAATCAAGAATTAGTGGAAAGACATATGAAACTATTCCACAAGTATGTAAACAATATAGACTTTGAACTTTTCGAAATAACTACCATTACATAATTGTACGAAACCAATAACGATTATACTGTAATCTTAGATATGTTCAATTATGTAAAACCATATGCATGTAGTATTACATTTCTGTAATGGAACATGCTGAAATAAATTGCTATTGTAAAAAAAGCAAAAAATACATACACACGCGCACGCACACACGCACCCACGCACCCACGCACCCACCCACGCACGCACGCACACACGTACACACGTACACACGCACACACATACATAATAAATAATCTACGAAAGAATCCCTAAATCGACAATCAAAAGCGAAATCAAAGAACTAGGTTTGGCAGAGTGGCAGAGAAGATGGAATAACACAACTAAAGGACTAGTGAGTAAATCCTTTTTTCCCTCAATCAGGACAAGACTCAAGCTGCTCTTACCAAACACACCAGAATTCACAGCAATAGTTACAGGCCATGGGAAAACAAACGCATATCTCCATCGATTCCATATAATAGACGATCCTTCGTGTACATGCAGAAGAGCAGCAGAATCAATCATCTAATCTATGAGTGCCAGCACAAAAAGCAACAAAGAACAGATCTAATTAAACCCATAAATAATAACGGGAGTAACTGGCCAGTACCCCCTGAAGAACTTGTAACACACGCACACACACACACGCACACACACACACACACACATACACCCACCCACCCACCCACCCACCTACCCACTTACCCACCTACCTACCTGCCTGCCTTCCTGCCCGCCTACCTACCTACCTGCTTGCCTGGCTGCTTACCTACCTGCCTGCCTACCTACCTATCTGCCTACATGCATACACACGCACCCACGCGACGCACACGCACTCACACACACACACACACACACACACACACACACACACACACATACATACACCCACCCACCTATCCACCCACCTATCCACCTACCCACCTACCCACTTACCCACCTACCTGCCTGCCTTCCTGCCTGCCTACCTACCTACCTGCTTGCCTGGCTGCTTACCTACCTGCCTGCCTACCTACCTATCTGCCTACATGCATACACACGCACCCACGCGACGCACACGCACTCACACACACACACACACACACACACACACACACACACACACACACACACACACACACACACACACACACACATTATGATAGAGAAGGCCTTGGAATTGCACAAGCTTTCCTTGCATTATGCTCTGCAAATCTTACTTTAAAATAGTATATTTTCTCTCCAAGTTAATATATAACGTTACAATAATGGTTTAGTATGTCTACTTTGTTAGTGAAAGTATTAGCAGCATGACTGCTTTTGTGAAATTGTGGTTTTGAACCATTGAAATATAGACTGTGACTGTTACTATCGTGTGTTGGTTAAACAGGACAAGTTTTACTGTGCTTTAACTGTTTCAGGTAGGTGTTCGGCTATTGGGTCAAGCTCCCTTCTCTCTTGTATAGCACGCTGCGGCTGTGCGGCGGCGGAGGGGATAAAACTTCTCTACCCTAATCTACCCTTTCCATGGAACATTTTTCTTAAGCTTTTATTGGCGTTATCACGTTTTTGTGAAAGAAAAATGAAATTACAAGTCGTATGGGAGCGTAGTAAAATAATTTCGTGCGCGTTAATACGGATATGGTGTGTAATAAACACTCGGAAGGAGTCGTAAAATGTGACAGTTAACCGTTCTTCTTCCTTACCTGATTACCCTCCCCTTATGTAAGTCTTACAAGCCAGTGCTTAGGGTCAGGCGCCTATCGGGGAGCACAGGAACCTATGGACCGGACAGAGTGAACACCTGGAAGCGGGTGGTCACCCCAGCACCAGTATGATGATGAATAGGATGATATGAAATGCAGGCGAAATGCATGATTTGAAAGGTGATGATTGAGCAATTGGTGGAATTAGTGGCCAGGGAAACCGGAGAACCCGGAGAAAACCCGACCAGACGCCGCTTCGTCCACCACAAATACCACATGCGACTCCCTGGATTCGAACCCGGGCCACCTAGGCGGTAGGCGAATGGTCTAACCGCTCGGCCACGGCGCCGCCTTGTCAATTAACTCCAGACAGAAAATTCTGAGAAATTTCTGCTGCCAAGTTACATTCTTATTAAGTATCTATTCGTTGCACACTTTTACTTTGTTATCCAATATTTGAAATTCGGGTGTTCTAGAAACCTTAGAGCTATAAGAAATGCATTTTAATGCAGAAGATCTTATTTCAAGTTAAATGTGTTCAGGAGCACTCATAAAATATAAATTAATACTAGAGGGAGATGGATTTCTGAAGAAAATGTTGAAGTCCCCGCGCACTAGGGTGACCCAAGAGCCGAACTCTGCAATCGCTCGCCTCGCAAGGAAAATATTCGAAGTCCCCGCGTACACAAGGTTGGAAAACTGGAACTCTCCCTTTCACACACACATTCTTCTGATTGTTGCAAGTCAAAATGAAGCCGTGAATTTTATTGAAATGTCACTTTTCTTATTACATGATCTCTAGACATACAAAGGACCGAGAAAGTCACTTGAGTATACCAAAACATTTATTTACTTTCTCTACTTCCTACTTACTGTTACTTGGGGAAATATTACACTCGAAAATTCGATATTGAGATTTCACCGCAAATACTTGTTTTGAGAACCCCTGAATTACAAAATGAAAAGAAACACAAAGCATATTTTTCTGCTACTACCACTTAGTTGGGGAAGCATATTTCAACCTAAAAATTCGACACCGACATTTCACCAGAAATGCGTGTTTTAACCTTTTCTCTCTTTCGGCAAGCGCCCCAACAATGCGGCCATTCTCTGTCTCTTTCCTTCGGCTCCTTTGCGGTAGTGCCGACAATAATGCGATGGGTGACACTGCTGTTGTCGGCAATTAGATGCGGCGGGCGCGGTGACAATATATAGTTGATGATAACAAATTAGGAGACTTTGGCAAAGAACTAAACGCAATAGGAGTTCAGAATTTACCGTTTAGAAGAAGCAATTTAGAAGATGCAGATGAAGAACTTAGCAAATTGGTGAACATGGAAGATGGCGTCGATGAAATAATGAAGCACTTTGAAGTGCATTTAACTGTAGCATGTAATAAGTGCTTTAGGAAATGTAATCCATTAAATACCAATAATAAAAGAAATAAATCAGAATAAAACGTATGCACTGGAAATTTATACAGATGGCAGTAAAACAGAAGAAGGAGTTGATTCTGGAGTAGCAATTTATCATCAGAACAAACTCTTGGAACAAACTGGAATATCAGCTACAATATAAGTTAGACAAACAGTGCTCCAACAACCAAGCTGAACAATTTGCAGTGTTGAAAGCATTAGAAACTGTTAAAAATATTCAATTAATTGAAGAAGATAACAACACTGCAGCGATTTACAGGGACAGCAAAGTCACATTACAATCATTGCATAACTATAAAATTCACAGTTACCTAACAGAAGCAATTGGAACAGAGTTAAAAATTCTAGAAAAACAAAACTGGAATATAGAAATTGAGTGGGTCAAAGCTCACATAGGGATACAAGGCAATGAAATTGCAGACCGACTAGCAAAGAGAGCAATTACAAACTAAGAGGAATGTTGCTATAATAGACTTCCAAAGAGCACTGTTAGAAAAACGCTGAGACAAGAAAGTCTACAATATTGGGAAAGTCAATGGCAAGAGACAGGAAACAAAGTAATACATTCCTGCTGTAGCAGACAGAATAAGTTAAAGATAAATCTAACGGCAAACCTTACAACACTACTGACAGGACACGGAAGACTCAAAGCATACTACTATAGGTTCCACATCACAGAAGACCCAAGTTGTTCCTGTAATGGAGGAGAGCAAACAACAGACCATATATTATATGACTGCAGAAATCTAGAGGAGCAAAGAAGAACATTCATCAGAAAAATAATTAAAAGAAGAGGAAAATGGCCATCAACTAAAGCAGAAATTGTTAAAAATTATTTTAAAGAATATGCTCAGTATGCAAATTCAATTGATCTAAGCAAAAATAATCAATTGTATAAATCTATATATTTATTAATGTTAACTGATATTTGATTATAAGTTTACTTTATAAACACATACACACATGCACACAAACATATACACACACAAACACACACACACACATACAGGTGAAGCTAATGTAAAGCGTGTAAAAAGGGAATTTATATACGAGTAATATGATGTAAAAGCTTTCGGAAACACTTTCGCCTTCAACAATTACTCCAACAAGTTTTATCACGAATCTTATGAGCGCAACATTTTTCATATTGGCAGTATTGCACATGATGATGCAACTCACGAAGATTTCAGTATTATTGCCCCTATATTGCATATTTTAATGATTTTTATGCTTTTTTTATTTTTTCATCTGCATAATATTTTTCATATTGGTAGCATTTCTGAGACAATGATTCTTTCCCATTGGTAGATTTGTGTCCAGTACAAAGAGAATTGTTGTTAAATCTCCTAAAAGAGTTAAGTTATTTAGATCAACAGCACCTAATATCCGACTTCCTCCTGCACCAGTGATTCGATGGGGAACATGGGTCGATGCAGTTTTATATTATGCTGAGCACATAGAAATAGTCGAAGAGGTTGTTAATTCATTGGACTCGAAAGATGCTTCAATAGAAACTGTGCAAAATATTCTGTCAAGCACTGGGTTAAAAGAGGATCTTGGTTTCATATCTGCCCAATGATATGCCATAACAGCATTGGAAGCTTTAGGATCTCCTTTGCATGAATCACTTACTGTCTTTGAAAAAACATGTGATCTAAGTTCGGTTACTGGTAGCATAGGACAAAAAGTGAAAGACAAGGTGAATTATGTAATTTCAAAAAATTCTGGTTATAAACAGATGTGCGGTATTCGAGACATCCTCAAAAGAAAACCATGTCTCACCAAGAGACTCTCTCTCTCTCTCTCTCTCTCTCTCTCTCTCTCTCTCTCTCTCTCTCAATGAGGCAGTTAGCATCATTTAAATATGCCCCGATAACATCTTGTGACGTGGAGAGAAGTTTTTCACGTTACAAAAGTGTTTTGCGAGACAACAGATGATGCTTTACAGTTGAAAATTTGTACAAAGTGTTGGTTGTGAACTGCAATTTAGCTGTTAATACTAGCAGTGGGACTATTTCTGCTTCAACCTCTAAGGAATAAGGTAACTTTATTTATTACCTATATTAACTCGTCTTGTCTACTGCAAAGGGACATTAATTGTTTTAATTAAATAGTGCATATTTCTTGGCATATTTTCAAGTTTTTAAGAGCATATTTGCATGCATATTTCAGTGTGTTTTAGGGCATGAACTTCCGAGCCCCAATAATAATGTATAATAATAAATATATAATACATATTTATCGTCCCAGTGTGAGAAAAAGCTGTTAAAGCAATCCGAATTAAGTGCATAAATAAACAAATAAATAAGGGATGAACATGTAAACAGTGTAACAGAAGTCTGAAAGGGGCGCAATTGCATTTTGCATTCGCAGTGCTAGTACAAGTAAGTGACCTTTAGAACGAGCAATCTGCTGCCTACCTCCCCCTCCCACTGTCTCAAAAGACTGAAATAGTATATATTTTCTTTCTCTCTGGCCAATTTTTAGAGCTACTTAATTGAAATTCATGAAGTAGAGTTGGCAGCGTTGGAAAGTGGATTCTGCACAATAAACACCAACACATGAATCACATTCACTTCGATACGTATTACCTCGTTCTGAGAGAGCCATATCTCATAAGAATACAACTTACTATACACGTTTAAGAGGTGGAATCAGGACTGAAAAATTCAATGCCATAGTCGAGATTTGAACCACGGATTGTCCGCTTATCGAGCGGCTGTTCTAACCACTATGGCAAACTAGCCAGTATGGCATTAAATTCCCCAATCGATTCGTACTTTCCCAGTAGACCACAAGGGAATCCCACATCACAGATAAATGCCCCAAGGTCGACTTAAAATTGTAAGACTCAGGTTTAAGTAACCTTTAGATGGTAATTATTATTTGTTTATGCCAATGCTTCTTAAAAGCATCTCTGAAAGTATTTTTTGTTAAAATGTAATTATTAATGTTGAATTCAATGTAACATTTCCTCTGAAATATGACACTTCAACTCTCTTAGATAAACTACAAAATAGTAAACATCTAAATTTGAATTTTCCATTCCGGCTTTTGCCTCTATTTCATATAAGTACATATATTTGTTTTTATTAGTAGGAGGACTGGAAAGAAATAAGTGGCAACAATGTTTTTATCCCCGCGCAGGGATTTTTGTTGACAATACATGTAAAGGATTGATGAAGCTGTACAACTCGGGTGGTGGCGTTACTGTAGGTGCTGCTTGTGAATGGCGTGTGTTGAATGCAAGTGGTCAAATCACACTGCCCTAAAGGGCATGTTTACCTAGATCGAAATGGATAAAGATAGAAGTGCCCCATGGAAAAAAAATGAAATAAAACGTCAGGAAATGTTACTGTGAACTCCGTGGTGCATGCGGGAATGAGGCTATGTGTATCGCACAGTGGCACGTTGGGTCGCATCTTTTCGTGCAGGACGTGGTATTGTGCAACAGAAACCAGGTCGAGGTGCACATGGGGTCGAAAACAGCAACATTGAATTGATTAAATCTTTGCTGCACGTGGGCATCATCTGGAACATCATCTTTATCCATCACTGCGCAGGTAAGACGCAACTTCCGAGATCCACCCGTTGTTTGGTCACAACGCAGTAGCTGTGCGGAACGTGTTTGCACGATGGTGGTGGGTAGTTCTAGAGCACAAGGTATCCCGTATCCCGTGGAGAGGAACAGTCTTAGAATATTTTCCGCTTCGCTTACAAGACTTTATTTTCCAGGGAATAAACTCATTCCTGTATACGCTGCTATTGTCTAACGTTACGGATTACCGATTGTAAATTGCCGTAACAAAATCCATGCAAACATGAGGGCGCGTAACGCTTGATTGGCATTTCTGGTTATTGTTGTATTTCTTTTATTATTATTATTATTATTATTATTATTATTATTATTATTATTATTATTATTATTATTATTATTATTATTATTATTATTATTATTATTATTATTATTATTATTATTATTATTATTATTATTATTATTATTATTATTATTATTATTATTATTATTATTATTATTATTATTATTATTATTATTATTATTATTATTATTATTATTATTATTATTATTATTATTATTATTATTATTATTATTATTATTATTATTATTATTATTATTATTATTATTATTATTATTATTATTATTATTATTATTATTATTATTATTATTATAATTTTTATTATTATTATTATTATTATTATTATTATTATTATTATTATTATTATTATTATTATTATTATTATTATTATTATTATTATTATTATTATTATTATTATTATTATTATTATTATTATTATTATTATTATTATTATTATTATTATTATTATTATTATTATTATTATTATTATTATTATTATTATTATTATTATTATTATTATTATTATTATTATTATTATTATTATTATTATTATTATTATTATTATTATTATTATTATTATTATTATTATTATTATCATTATCATTATCATTATCATTACCATTATCATTATCATTATTGTTATTGTTGTTGTTGTTGTTATTATCTTCTTCATCATCATCAGCATCATCATCATTATTATTACTATTACTATCGCTATCATCATCATCATCATCATCATCATCATCATCATTATTATTATTATTATTATTATTATTATTTATTATGACCGCCTCCGTAGCGCTGTGGTAGCGCTCCTGCCTGTGGCGCGGAGGACCCGGGTTCGATCCCCGGTACCGGCATGGGATTCTTCCCCCGCTGGGAGGTCTGGTACGGGGTGCACTCAGCCTCGTTAGGTCCCTGGGGGGCCAATTGAGGAGCTATCCTGATAGAAAGGTAGCGTCCCTAAAAAGGTCAAAGTAGTCGCCTTACGGTCGGGGGAGTCGGCGTGCTGACCCCCGCCACCCCCAACCTGCACTCCTCCGTGGCCTTGGCTGCGGCTGGAGGACGCAGCGGCCGGGCGATGAGGGTAACCTCTGAATAAGGGGAAGACGCCCTAGGGAAATTATTATTTATTATTCTTGTTTGTCGTTATTGTTTTATATGAAATTATTATATTATGTACATTAACATTAATTTGTCGGTCTGGGTGGCTCAGTTGGTTAGACGCTGGTCTATTGATCCCAAGGTCACGGGTTCAAATCCGGCCCAGACCGATGGTTTTTATGTGTGCTCAAAAACGACACCTCCATGTAAGTAGATTTACTGGTGTGTAATAAATCATAGTTAAAAAAAAAAAAAAAAAAAAAAAAAAAAAAAACTAAAAAGACACGCGCTTTATAACAAACCCAACTAAAAAGTGGAAAAAAAGTTTAAGCATGAAGAGTTTCTTCTATATCGATATAAAGTCAACTAGTTCATTATATTTCAAAATGTTGTAACAAGTTTAAAATAAAAACTAATTTATATTAATAAAGTTATAAATTTTATTGTAAAAAAGCCGGGGGTGTGGGATGTCCAATGTTATAAATAGTTACATTGGTAGTTATTTATAAAAGTAAAGTAATGATAAAAGTAAACTGAAAAGCACCCCAGGCTGTTATACAATAAAATGTTTAATTTTGTTAATATAAATTAGTTTTTACTTTAAACTTGTTACAACATTTTGACTTTATATCCATATAGAACAAACTCTTCATACTTGCACTCATTTCTCACTTTTTACTTCGATTTGTTATAAAAGCGTGTCTTTTTAGTTTTTTTAAACTATAATTTATGTTCTACTTTTTCGCTCGGCTTGTTATAAAAGCATGTTTTTAGTTTTTTAAACTATAATTTATTTTTAAATTTTTTGGTCTTAAATTTATTTTGAAGATGTTGGTCAGTACATTAGGACAAATTCAAGATATTATGGCATTGTCGTCGATCCTTCACACGTGTGCAAATTTTAATCTCAATCAGACTAATCAAGTTTATGAAAGTTACGTTACATTATAAATTTAGCTAAGTCACCTTTTTATCCTGATGATCCTGGTCAAGACAGTAGGACAAAGTCATGATATTGTTTGTCATTGGTGCTTGACAGGTGTGCAAATTTTAAATCCATCAGGCGATTTAAGTTGATGAAAATTGTGTTATATTGGTAAAGTTAACCAAGCAGCTTTTTTATCCTGATGATCCTGGTCAGAACATTAGCACAAAGTTTAGGTATTGTGTTGTCATCTGTCCTTGACACGTGACGCAAACTTTCCTCTATGTCGAAGACGTCGTCTTTAAGACCTATAAGATCTCGTGTTTGGTGTCCGGACTAGCTCTAGCAAGAGGTCCTAACCTGAAGGGTATGCGTGAGTTGTGGTAGGAATGGAACCAAACGAAGAATTAACCAACATTTAGCTTTATTTGCTAATTTCCAGATTGGTAGAGAACTGCCGACGATATTTAAATAGAATGTAACTTTGTAACGTCAACTACAACGTTATAACACTTTAACTTTGTCACCCTTTAGCAACCGCCGAATTATGTATACGCGATAGCTTACGTACAAATCCCAAATTGCACGTGCGTTCTCTCGGCTCGATTCAAGACGAGTGTGTGTTGCGTTGCATTTGTTTATGGGTGGGCGACACGAAGGAAGTAATTTCCATTGGGCAACTTTAGAGCACGTCATGGTAAGATAGGAATCAGCCCGCGGAATCGTTAGAGCTTTGTACATACAACAATTGTAACCTTATCACTCATTTAAATCTGCCTGGGCTTCCATTCTTGAGACTTTAATCTATTCAGCTTTATTACGTCTTCCCCTTAACTATCGACTAGAATCTCCTTTTGTTTCTTTCTATTATCAAATATATATATATATATATATATTATTAACATAATAAGTTAATGTTTATGTTCTGCCCGAATGATTAATTTTTAGTGAATACCAATTCTCGTAGTCGGCAGTTCTCCATCAACATACATGTTTTTCCCAAGCATTTTAAAACATACATTTCAAACAAGATTAAATTTCACTTAAATACCCTATTATTTACATTTTTTTTTCGACTTCGGAAGTTACATAATTTTACAAAAGTTCCTTAGTTTAGTATTTATGAGTTTATTCATCCTCTTTCTCTTCTTGGTTTGCATAACACTTTCGCTTAGTCACTATTATACTAAACTATATTTACAATATTTATACAATTTCTTGTTCTTGAGAAGCACACAATCATATTAATGATCTAACCATTATCTCTAAGGTTTACTCTTTTCCGGTTGTCCCATAAATTGTCATTTCTAGGTATGAGACCACGATATCTCTCTCGAACCTCGTAATTATGATTCAAATTTAGGGTTGCCCCCTGCCCGAAAAAGTTTTGGAGAGCTCTTTAACCTTGATTTTGATTTTTGCTTTGATCAATCTCCTGTTTGGCTTTGTTTGCACTATGATTAGTACTTTCACTAAGATTTGCGCTTACACTAGGATTTGTGTTTACACTAGGGCAAGCAGAATTAGTACGACTATCACTTAATTTCAAATTTTCCCGCGCTTGCTTTACACCCTGGATTTCCGTAACCGCTTCCTTTACACGCTCATTTAAATCTTCCATATTTACAGTAAACTTCCTACCTTTCCTTTTCTGCATTCTGTAACCTAAGCTTACTGTCTTCCAATTCTTTACAGGTTGTTTCTCTCTCATTATTTAAAATCTGCCCTACTTCTTCCCTAAGCTTACTACTCTCTCTCTCTCTCTCTCTCTCTCTCTCTCTCTCTCTCTCTCTCTCTCTCTCTCTCTCTCAGATTTCTCAACAAATTGAACAAATTCTTAATTAATTTCTTTCTTTACATTTTCTATCTCCCCCGTAACCTGAGTACTGTTCTCTCTAACCTCAGTTCTTGAATTATCCACTTCACTGCTAATTTTCCGCTGAACATTTTCTATCACATGTTGTTGGTTTTCTATTCTCTGTGCTGATTCTGTCAAGCCTCGATTATTACTCTCCAATTTCTCTGTCAACACTTTGCTACTACTTTCTCTTTCTATCTCTATATTTTCAGTTAAACTTTGGGTGGTCATTTCTAGCTGTTCAGTCAAACATTTATTGTTATCTTCCAATTTCTCAGTTAAACCTTTATTGTTATTTTCCAATTTCTCAGTTAAACTATTTTCTAATTTCTCAGTTAAAATATTTTCCCATTTCTCAATTAAACTTTTATGGTTAGTTTTCATTTCCTTCCTAAACTCAGTTAAATCTTTATTCATTTCATTCAGCATTGCCAATATCTGCCCTAGCATGTTACTTTTTGTATTTATGTACGACTGGTGTTTGACATTCTCTGCCAGAATAACCTTCCCTTAGCTGTTCTCTTTGATCTGATACATATACATTTCCCCTACATTTGCTACTACATCTACATTTTCCCTATTTACAACTTCTATCTCCTGAATTTTACTATCTACTACAGACTGTTCCAACATCTTGCCGTTTCTAAGAAGCATCTACCTAAATATCACTGATAAATTAGTTTAACACTCAGTACCTTATTATTGTTGCTGCACTCCGATGTTGCCACCGTCCTTGATGTTACTGGTCCATTATTTCCGCAGCTTCTGTTGATTCTCTGCTTCTCGAATCTTGTTGGCTCAATCCTTATCGTGTCAGCTTCTGCTGGTCCTCTTCTTCTCGAATATCGCTGGCCCAGTCCTCGTCGTCTTATCGTGCCACACGTCGCTTCGCCATTTGACGCAAACTTTCCTCTAAGTGGCAGACGTCGTCTTTAAGACCTGTATAAGATCTCGTGTTTGGTGTCCGGACTAGCTCTAGCAAGAGGTCCTAATCTGCAGGGTATACATGAGTTGTGGTAGGAATGGAACCAAACGAAGATTTAACCAACATTTAACTTTATTTGCTAATTTCCAGATTTGTAGAGAACTGCCGTCGATGTTTAAATAGAATGTACCTTTGTAACGTCAACTACAACGTTATAACACTTTAACTTTGTCACCCTTTAGCAACCGCCGAATTATGTATACGCGATAGTTTACGTACAAATCCCAAATTGCACGTGCGTTCTCTCGGCTCGATTCAAGACGAGTGTGTGTTGAGTTGCATTTGTTTATGCGTGGGCGACACGAAGGGAGTAATTTCCATTGGGCAACTTTAGAGCACGTCATGGTAAGATAGGAATCAGCCCGCGGAATCGTTAGAGCTTTGTACATACAACAATTGTAACCTTATCACTCATTTAAATCTGCCTGGGCTTCCATTCTTGAGACTTTAATCTATTCAGCTTTATTACGTCTTCCCCTTAACTATCGACTAGAATCTCCTTTTGTTTCTTTCTATTATCAAATATATATATTGACATTATATTTTCGGTTTCACACGTGTACAAAGTTTCAAGTCAATCAGACGACTGTAAACTGATGACAATTACGTGGAAAGTTCCCGTTACAATGATAAATGTAGCTGATATTTTTATCCTTGTGATCCTGGCCAGGACCTTTGGATAAGGATACGATATTATTTTATTGTCATCGTTCCTTGACACGTACCAAATTTCAGGTCAATCAGACGACTCTAAGTTGTTGAAAATTATGTTGATAAATTTAGCTAAGTCATTTGTTTTTCCTGTAGTTCCTGCTCAGGATATTAGGACAAAGTCATGATATTATTGCACTGCCATCGGTTCTTCACATGCATGCAAATTTTCAGGTCAATCAGACACATCAAGTTGGTGAAAATTATGTTACATTGCTAAATTTAGCCAAATAAATTTTTTATCCTGATAATCCTGATCAGGACAGTAGGACAATGTCATAATATTATTGTGTTGTCCTCGGTCCTTGATATGTTTGCAAAAGTCAAGTCTATCAGACAACTCAAGCTAGTGAAAATTATGTTACAGTGATAAATTTAGTCAAGTCGCTTTTTATACTAATGATCCTGCTAAGGAAATTAGGACAAAGTTATGGTATTGTATTGCCATCTGTGATTGAGACGTGGGCAAATTTTCAAGTTAATCAGACGACTGTAATCTGATGAAGGTTACGTTGACAGATCCCGTTACATTGGTAAATGTAGCTAATTAATTTTTTTAACCTTATGATCCTGGCCAGGACCATAGAATAAAGTTATAATAATATTGTGTTGTCATTGTTCCTTGAAATGTGTACCAATTTTCAGGTCAATCAGACGACTGTAAGCTGATGAAAATTACGTTGAAATATACCGTCACATTGACAAATTTAGCTAATTAATTTCTTTTATCTTGTTGATCCTGATCAGGACAAAATTGTGATTTAATTATATTGTCATCAGTTCTGGAAACGTGTACAAAGTTTCAAATCAATCCGGCGACTGTAAGTTGGTAAAAATTACGTCGAAATATTCCGTTACATTGATCAATTAGGCTAAATAATTTTGTTTATCCTGATTTTCCTGGTCACCTTAGAACAAAGTTATAATATTATTCTATTGTCATCGGTCCTTGATATGTATGCAAATTGAGGAGCGTTTTTTCAAAACTCGATAGATGCACAAAATGGGTTTCTGACAAAAACGGTTTTTTCTATTTATTGGCAATACTAATTGTTTAGCACAGCAACTACATTAATCATTCAATTCTCCTTGCTGAATCCGTCTCATTTAATGTGGAAAGAAACAAACAGCGCAGTTCAACAGGTGCAAATTTGGGGTTTGAAAATGCGGAGTTTTTTCAAAGGCCGATAGATGCTGCGTGAGCGAGAAATTAAGACATGAAATTTCGTTATTTTTGTCATTTTTTTTTTTTTGCTTTTTATTCATGCATTTATTATTTTTTATTTATTTTCACCTCTTTATACCTAATACATAATGTACTATACAACCAACATATTAATGTTTATAAGGATTATTGTATTAGGTATAAACTTGGAAACTAAGTACTGCTACATTCACAATAATAATAATAATAATAATAATAATAATAATAATAATAATAATAATAATAATAATAATAATAATAATAATAATAATAATAATAATGATAATGATAATGATAATGATAATGATAATGATAATGATAATGATAATGATAATGATAATGATAATGATAATGATAATGATAATGATAATGATAATGATAATGATAATGATAATGATAATGATAATGATAATGATAATGATAATGATAATGATAATGATAATGATAATGATAATGATAATGATAATGATAATGATAATGATAATGATAATGATAATGATAATGATAATGATAATGATAATGATAATGATAATGATAATGATAATGATAATGATAATGATAATGATAATGATAATGATAATGATAATGATAATGATAATGATAATGATAATGATAATGATAATGATAATGATAATGATAATGATAATGATAATGATAATGATAATGATAATGATAATGATAATGATAATGATAATGATAATGATAATGATAATGATAATGATAATGATAATGATAATGATAATGATAATGATAATGATAATGATAATGATAATGATAATGATAATGATAATGATAATGATAATGATAATGATAATGATAATGATAATGATAATGATAATGATAATGATAATGATAATGATAATGATAATGATAATAATAATAATAATAATAATAATAATAATAATAATAATAATAATAATAATAATAATAATAATAATAATAATAATAATAATAATAATAATAATAATAATAATAATAATAATAATATATTGTTTTATTTATTCAACAAGCTGTTACGCCTCCTTTGGGGCTATACTTACACCTACTACCTTTCATTTTTCCTAATAACGTATTCCGCAGGATCGAGACAGGATACTACTAACACAACAAACTACAGCATAACATAACATTTATTATAATGAACACAGTTAAATATTAACATATAAATATTAAAATGAAACAACAAATTTGAAAATGGACTCTGTTAAACATTAACATGAAAATATTAACATGAAAGCAATACATTTTCCTATAATTTGAAATTAAGAAAAAAAAAACGGAGAAAATACAATCTAACTGGAAATCTTGCTTACAGTCTGTGACAATCTCCACCTATACCAAGTTGCTCTCCAGTTTACTCATTTAAGGACCTCATACAGTGCAACCCCCCCCCCCCCTTATTAACTGTTCCACTGGAGTTTTCCCACTCCCACAAGACTATTATTAATTGAATTGGTACTCATTCCAATGTCGGCACTCGAAGATATAGGATGTACGGCGAACTTTCAGCCTGGAAGAGCCACGCCCTGGTCGACAGTGTACAACTGGCTCCTCTGGTTTCACAGCCACTCATCGAATTCTCCTTTCCACACAAACGACGTCTCTTACCAGCATTAACTGTCCAATTCAAATCAGAAGTCAATACCACTCCTTTCCCAAAGGAACCACATGCACCAAGTTGAATTACATGTAACTAGCAGGGTTAGGCTTATGCGCCTGTCCTGCATTCACCACGGCTCAGCGCCGTCCCAACCACTTGCAATGGTCCCCTGGTTCTACTTCCCGTTGCTCAGGGCTGACCCACTCCTGGTCACATCTCACGGTTGACTTCTACCCACACTCACTCCACGCAGTAGAATCCCCTAGACAACCGCCTTTTGTCTCTGACGTCACCTCAAGCTGTTCCATCTTTTGCCGGCCACCCTTTCGTTTGGCTCTTCGAACGGCCGTTCGTGCTCCCACCAAATTAATCCGTTACAAAACATATTGAATACACAAAGAAATTTCAAACAATATGAGTAAGTAAACTGTCACCTTTATTAGTGCTTGTGCAGTCTGTACATGGTTCTTAGTTCGTTGCTCTCTAGCGCACCTTCGCGATTCTCTGCAGCTGCCTGCCAGACTTGCAGAGGTCCTAGCGGACGACAAAACATCGGTTGATAGAGTTTTTAAGTTTTTAGCGGATTGTAATATCAACTTGAGGATTTAAAATTTTAGATATTTGTTTATGCCTTTTGACCTATGTATGACATTGTTTTATATCCGGCTATTGCCGCTGTTTTTACGTTTATGTGTATTTTTTATTTGATACTAGTATTTTATTTTTTATGCAAGTTCATATCTGGCTATTGCCATGAATTTTAGAAGGGCACTAATGACCCAGAAGTTGAGCGCCCTTAAACCCACACACACACACTGTACATGGTTCTTAGTTCGTTTATCTTTTCCACATCTGTCTACGTCTTAATCTTCATCAGTTCCATTTTGCAGGTTGAGTATGAGTCAGTGTGTGGTGTACGGAATGAAAGATTGAAAAAGTTGTAAAATATGTTTTTATATTTTGACAATGAGCAGACTGGTAGATTTCTTAATCTTCTTGTTGCAGAAGTTGGTCCACATTTTTCTGATATTAAGTTCTGGAGGTAAATATCCTCTAAATGCTTTTGCTCTTCCATAGTGGCTTTCTCTACATCTGTAGTTGTTAATGTCTTGCTTTATAGTAGCAGTAATGCCCTTCTGTAATATTCCTGTTCGGTCACTTCTTCTGGTTTTCTTTGGCGCATTCCCAGATAAGTGAATTTTTTTTAGCCAGGAGAGATAATCTAAATTTTGACACCCCTGTGATTCCTTGGAAGCTTTAGTTTTAGGATTTCATGGAGTGCACTGGGGACGACGTGAACATTTAATTGCTGGAGTATGAACTTTCCTTGACTTGCATTTAGATTTCCTTTCCTTGTTTTTGCAATTCCTACCACCCGCGCATTCTAAGACTGGTACAGTTTCACAATCTGAGCTCCTGTCCATTGTGCATAGTACAGTGCAGTGTCTCAACTAAGAATAAAAGTGCATGTAAGTATAACAAAGCTTGTAGAAGCACCTGCCTGCTGTGCAAGGGGTCCCGGGTTCGATTCCCGACACTGGGAGTAGGAATTTTTCTCCAGCTAAGATTATTCTTCATCCTTCCCTGATTCTGGAAGTATGAATGAAAGTGTGAATGTGTGTATGGGGTTTTTTATACGTTGAATTCAAAGACCAAAAACCCACTGTTAACGATTAACACCATTGCCAATAGGCAAAGTCGCCGATATAACCTCTGCACTTAAAGGCGGGATGTAAATGGAACAAAAAGCTTGCAGAAATGAATGTGAAATCAAAGCGCAGAACTTGAGTTCGCAGTTACTTCCAACGAAGCAGCAGTGTACAAAGCTTGCAGAAATGATTGAGAATTCAATGCCAACTTGCGATTCATAGAACTGAAGTTGATACACTTTGGATTATAAAATCATAATGCATCTATCGACCTTTTCTTTAAATGAACAAGTGCGCCTATCGAGTTTTGAAAACACTGATAATATTCCCTACCATCTACACAGGACAAGAATCGAATTTTTCAAAATCTCATTCCACAGAACGATGCAGAAGGTGCAAATTATGCCGCTACTATATATAATTCAATTTCGAAAAATTTTTCATCCATCGAGTTTTAAAAAACGCTCCTCAATTTTCAAGTGAATCAGTCAACTCCAAGTTGGTGAAAATTACGTAGAAAGAGTCCGTTATATACAGACAAACATAATAAAGATATACAGACCACAGACAGACATACAGACAGACCTACAGACAGACCTAGAGAGAGACACACAGACCTACAGAGAGACAGATACACAGACAGACCGACAGAGAGACCTACAGACCGAAAAACAGGCACACAGACCTACAGACAGACCGACAGACACATATACAGACAGACCTACAGACAGACAAACAGACCGACAAACAGGCAGACAGAGTGACAGACCGACAGACATATACAGACAGACCTACAGACAGAACGACAGAGAGACACATCTACAGACAGTCAGACCTACAGACACACAGTCCTACAGACAGAACGACAGAGAGACCTACAGACAGACAGATCTACAGACAGACGGATCTATAGACACACAGACCTACAGACAGGCCTATAGACATACCTACAGAGAGACCTACAGACCGACAAACAGGCAGACAGAGTGACAGACAGAACGACAGAGAGACACATCTACAGACAGTCAGACCTACAGACAGAACGACAGAGAGACCTACAGACAGACCGATCTCCAGACAGACAGACGGACCTAGAGACAAACAGACCGACAGAGAGACCTACAGATCGACAAACAGGCAGACAGAGTGACAGACAGACCGACAGAAAGACCTACAGACAGACAGAACTACAGGCAGACCTACAGACAGACAGGTCTACACACAGACAGACGGACCTATAAACACACAGACCTACAGATAGATCTACAGACAGACCCACATACCTACAGACATAAAGACATATCGACCTACAGACCGCCAAACAAGCTGACACACTGACAGACAGCCCTACAGACAGACAGATCTAAAGACAGGCGGACCTATAGACACACAGACCTACAGACAGACCTACCGAGAGACCTACAGACCGACAAACAGGCAGACAGACTGAAAGACAGACCGACAGACATACATACAGACAGACCTGCAGACAGACAGGCAGACCTACAGACAGAAAGACAGAGAGACCTACAGACAGACAGATCCACAGACAGACCGACAGACACATAGACCTACAGACAGATCGACAGACAGACCTACAGACCGAGAAACAGGCAGACAGACTGACAGACAGACCACCAGAGAGACCTACAGACAGACTTATCTACAGACAGACAGACCTACAGACAGAGCTACAGACAGAATGACACAGAGACCTACAGCAGACAGACGGACCTGTAGACACACAGACCTACAAACAGACCTACAGACCGACAAACAGGCAGACAGAGTGACAGACAGACCGACAGAAAGACCTACAGACAGACAGAACTACCGACAGACAGACCTACAGACAGACAGGTCTACACATAGACAGACGGACCTACAGACAGACGTACAGACAGATCTACAGACTGACAGACACGCAGACCTACAGACATAACGACAGATCGACCTACAGACCGCCAAACAAGCTGACACACTGACAGACAGCCCTACAGACAGACAGATCTAAAGACAGACGGACCTATAGACACACAGACCTACAGACGGACCTACCGAGAGACCTACAGACCGACAAACAGGCAGACAGACTGAAAGACAGACCGACAGACATACATACAGACAGACCTGCCGACAGACTGGCAGACCTACAGACAGAACGACAGAGAGACCTACAGACAGACAGATCTACACACAGACCGACAGACACATAGACCTACAGACAGATCGACAGACAGACCTACAGACCGACAAACAGGCAGACAGACTGACAGACAGACCACCAGAGAGACCCACAGACAGACTTATCTACAGACAGACCTACAGACATAGCTACAGACAGAACGACACAGAGACCTACAGACAGACACACGGACCTGTAGACACACAGACCTACAGACCGACAAACAGGTAGACAGAGTGACAGACAGACCGACAGACATATACAGACAGACCTACACACAGACAGACCTAGAGACAGAACGACAGAGAGACACATCTACAGACAGTCAGACTTACAGACACACAGACCTACAGACAGAGAGACCTACAGACAGACCTACAGTCAGAACGACAGAGAGACCTACAGACAGACAGATCTACAGAGAGGCAGACGGACCTATAGACACACAGACCTACAGACAGACCCACAGAGAGAACTACAGACCGACAAACAGGCAGACAGACTGACAGACGGACCTATAGACAGACCTACACACAGACCTACAGACAGACCGACAGAGAGACCTACAGACAAGACAGATCTACAGACAGCGGACCTATAGACAAACCTACACACAGAACTACAGGCAGACCTACAGACAGACCTACGGACAGACTTACAGACAGACCTACAGAGAGACCTACAGACAGACAGATCTACAGACAGAACGATAGGGAGACCTACAGACAGACGGACCTATAGACAGACCTACACACACCTACAGACTGACCTACGGACAGACCTACAGACAAATCTACTGATAGACTTGCAGACAGAGAGATCTACAGAAAGACCTACAGACAGACCTATAGACAGACCTACAGACAGACCTACACACAGACAGATCTACAGACTGACACACAGACCTATAGACACACAGACCTACAGACAGACCTGCAGACAGACCTGTAGACCTACAGATATCCCTACAAACTGACAGATAGGGCGACAGACCCACAGACAGACCTGCAGAGGGACTGACAGAGAGATCTACACACATTCAGATCTACGGACAGACAGATCTACAGACAGACAGACCTACAGACATATATACAGACAGACCTACAGACAGACTGATTTACAGACAGAACGACAGAGAGACCTATATACAGACCGATCTGCAGACAGACAGACGGACCTATAGACACACTGACCTACAGACAGGTCTACAGAAAGACCTACGGACAGACCTACAGAAAGACCTACAGAGAGTCCTAAAGACCGACAAACAGGCAGGCAGACTCACAGGCAGACCGACAGACATATATGCAGACAGACCTACGGACAAACAGATCTGCAGACAGACAGACAGACAGACCTATAGACACACAGACCTACAGACAGACCTACAGACACAAAGACCTACAGACACACAGACCTACAGACAGACAGATCTGCAGACAGACAGACTGATCTATAGGCACACAGGCCTACGGACAGAGCTACAGGCAGACCTTACAGACAGACCTGCAGACCTACAGACACTGCTAAAAACCGACAGATAATGTGACAGACTCACAGACAGAGCTACAGACAGACCTACAGACGGACGTACAGACAGACCTACACACAGACCTACCGACGCACAAACCTACAGACAGACCTACAGACAGATCTAGAGACCGACCTACAGAGTCACCTTCAGACCGACACACAGGTAGACAGACTGACAGACAGACATGTATACAGACTGACCTACAGACAGACCTACACACAGACCCACACACAGACCTGCAGACAGACCTACACACAGACCCACAGACAGACCTACACACATACCTACAGACAGACCTACAGACAGACCTACTGACAGACCTGCAGACAGACAGATCTACAGACAGACCTACAGACCTATAGAGACCCAGACCTACAGGCAGATCTGCAGACAGACCTTCAGAGAGACCTGCAGACAGACCTGCAGACCTACAGACAGACCTTTAGACAGACCTTTAGACACCTGCAGACCTACAGCCAGACCTACAGACAGACCTGCAGACAGACCTGCAGACAGACCTGCAGACGGTCCTGCAGACCTACAGCCAGACCTACAGCCAGACCTGCAGACAGACCTACAGACAGATCTGCAGACCTACAGACACCCCTAAAAACCGACAGATAGAGCGAGAGACCCACAGACAGACCTGCAGAGAGACTGACAGAGAGATCTACAGACATTCAGATCTATAGACAGACAGATCTTCAAACAGACAGACCTACAGACATATATACAGACAGACCTACAGACAGACTGATCTACAGACAGAACGACAGAGAGACCTACAGACAGACAGATCTTCAGACAGACAGACGGACCTATAGACACACAGACCTATAATTAGGTCTACAGAAAGACCTACGGACAGACCTACAGAGAGAATTAAAGACCGACAAAGAGGCAGACAGACTGACAGGTAGACCGACAGACATATATACAGACCGACCTACAGACAGACAGGCCTACAGTCAGACAGATCTGCAGACAGACAGACAGACAGACAGACCTATAAACACACACCTACAGACAGACCTACAGACACACAGACCTACAGAGAGACCTACAGACAGACAGATCTGCAGACAGACAGACCTATAGGCACACAGACCTACAGACAGACCTTACAGACAGACCTACAGACAGACCTTTAGAACTACAGACACCCCTACGAACCGACAGATAGAGCGACAGACTCAGACAGACCTACAGACAGACCGACAGAGAGACCTATAGACAGGCAGATCTACAGACAGACCTACAGACAGACGTACAGACAGACCTACACATAGACCTACAGACACACAAACCTACAGACAGACCTACAGACAGGCAGATCTACAGATGGACCTACACAGAGACCTACAGAGCGACAAACTGGCAGACAGACTGACATACAGACAGACATACAGACAGACATACAGAGAGACCTACAGTCAGACAGATCTACAGACCTACAGACAGACCTGCAGACAGACCTACAGAGAGACCTACACACAGACCTACAGACAGACCTACACACAGACCTACACACATACCTGCAGACAGACCTACACACAGACCTACACACAGACCTACACACAGACCTACACACACCCCTACAAACGTATACTCAATGCCTTAAAAACTTCCAATGTCCGAAGAATTTGTACAGGTTAACACAAAGCTACTTAAGTGAGAGACGATGCACACTCACAACAAACAGTATCTCGGTAGAAAGGAAAGCAACTAAGGGATGCCCACAGGGATCCTGCTGTGGGCCTGGGCTATGGAACATCTATTATGACTCCTTACTGAAACTAAACTTCAAACCATGTACTAAACTTATCGTCTTTGCCGATGATGTTTTGGTTCTTATCAAAGGAAAAAGCACATTGGAATTAGAGAATCAAGCAAATATAGAAATCCAAAAAATTACAACATAGGCCGCAACAAACAAGATAACATTCAATAGAAGCAAAAGTCAAGTAATGCTAATATCTCGAAGGAAACCAAAAACTAAACAACGATTAAGCGTATACCTTGACAATGGCAAAATAGAACAGACAGAGACTATAAAATATCTAGGAATAATAGTAGACAACAGATTCAGATTCCGTCAGCACATTGATCATATAGTGGAAAAGTCAAAGAAACTAATATATGCATTAGGAAAATCGGCAAAAATCAACTGGGGACTGCGTTCTGAAGTAATGAGCATAATCTACAAAGGAGCAATCTTGCCACTGATCTCCTATGGAGTGCCTGTTTGGATATATGCTTTAAAAACACAATATAATGCCCAGAAAATAAGACAGGTACAAATATTAGTAAATATTAAAATTACAAAAGCATTCAGGACCACTTCACACGAAGCCCTATGTACTCTGGCCGGAACAACTCCAATCATCATTAAACTAACGGAAATAGCCAATTACCACAATATTATAAGGGGAAGAGCAAAAACAACAGCCCAACTTGACATCCCAATAAGCTACCAAAGATGGCCCCATCCTGCTGATAATATAATCATTGAACAAAAGAACGAAACAGAGGCATATGCAATTCAAATATACACCGATGGTAGCAAAACTCACACGGGTGTAGGATCTGGAGTTGTTATAATCTATCTAGATCAATCAATACAAAAATATCATTTTAAATTACACAACAGGTGCTCCAACAACCAAGCGGAACAAATCGCTATATTACAAGCTCTTAAAATTCTTAATGCCATAGAAATTAAAGATAAATCTGCAGCAGTGCACACTGATAGCCAGATAACATTAGATCTTCTACGGAATAACCGAAAACATTATCCTCTGATAGAGGAAATAAGAATCAACCTATCAATCCTAAAATCCAAAGAATGGAAGATAAACTTTACATGGGTTAAAGGGCATATAGGAATTCAAGGAAATGAGCTTGCTGATACACTAGCTAAAGAAGCAGCAAACAACACAGCTACAGCAATAGTGTACGATTTAAAGCCCATTAGCACCATGAAAAGTGAAATGAAACAAGAGAGTCTGAAACGATGGGAAAACGAGTGGAAAACCACACAAAATGCTGCACTTACAAAGACCTATTTCCCCAGCGTTGAAAAAAGACTAAAAATGAATTTTAAGCTTACCCACAACTTCACAGCAGTAACTACCGGTCATGGGAAGTTTGGTGAATACTTCCATCGATTCAAATTAACGAATGATCCAACATGTGTGTGTAAAAAGGAAACACAAACGGTGCACCACATCCTATGGGAGTGTGAACTACTTAACCGTGAAAGAAACGATTTCAAGAAAGCCGTGACACTTAAAGGTGCGAAGTGGCCTATCACAAATCAAGAATTAGTGGAAAAACATATGAAACTATTCCACAAGTATGTGAACAATATAGACTTTGAACTTTTAAAAATAACTACCATTTCATAATTGTACGAAACCAATAACGATTCTACTGTAATCTCATATGTTCAATTATGTAAAACCATATGCATGTAGTATTACATTTCTGTAATGGAACATGCAGGAATAAAATGTTGTTGTAAAAAAAAAAAAAAAAAAAAACACCCCTACAAACCGACAGATATAGCGACAGATATAGCGACAGACCCACAGACGGAGCCACAGAGAGACCTACAGACAGACGGACAGGCCTACAGACCGACCCACACAGACACACAAAGAGATACACACAGAAATATTACACATCTCCGTCTTTCAATATTTTCAAGCGATATAATTCCTCAGCCCAGTGTAGCCTGTGTCCTTTACAAAACTGCCAACTGTTGTGTATGTCTTGGCCCTGTGTGGACGCCGGTCGGCCATATTTCCTCCGGGTCTCGTGTTTCTTTGAGGTCCTCTCTCTGGGCATCTACGTCATCCAATATATAAATATATATTTCATAGAAGCAATTTTCAGGGTGCATGTTGACATGTTCCGTAGCGACATCTAAGATGTCATAACTGTACAATTTTCTATAAATTGCTTAGTCATTATTTATCCTGACGATCCTGGTTGGGACATTGGGGCAAAGTCCTGGCGATATTGTATTCTCATCGGTCCTCATCACGTGTGCAAATTTTCAAGTCAATCAGACAACTCTAAATTGGTGCAAATTACATTGAAAGTTACTGTTGCACTGATAAATGTATCTAAGTAACTTTTTTATCCTGATGATCCTGGTCAGGATATTAGGACAAAGTCATGCTATTATTATTGCATTGCCATTGGTCCTCGACAAGTGTGCAAATTTTCAAGTTAATCAGATGGCTCAAGTAGCTCAAAATTGCACAACATTGTTAAATTTAGACAAGTCACCTTTTTTACTGATGATCCTGTACAGGACATTACAACAAAGTCATGATTACGGCTCGGAAGTTTGTGCCCTAAAAACACTGAAATATTCATGCAGATATGCTCATAAAAACTTGAAAATATGACACGAAATATGCACTATTTAACTAAAAGAATGTCCCTTTGCAGTAGAAAGAACGGGTTAATATACATAAATAATAATTAAAGTTACCTTATTCCTTAGAGGCTGAAGCAGAAGTGGTGCTGCTAGTATTAACTGCTAAATTGCAGTTCACAACCAACACTTTGCACAAATTTTCAACTGTAAAACATCATCTGTTGTCTCGCAAAACACTTTTGTAACGTGAAAAACTTCTCTCTACGTCACAAGATGTTATCGGGGCATATTTAAATTATGTTAACTGCTTCACAGAGAGAGTCAAGTCTCTTGGTGTGACAGATGGTTTTCTTTCGAAGATGTCTCGAATATCGCACACCAGAATTTTTTGAAATTACATAATTCACTATATCTTTCACTTTTTGTCCTATACTACCAGGAACCGAACTTAGATCACATATTGTTTTTTCAAAGACGGTAAGTGATTCATGCTAAGGAGATCCTACAGCTTCCAATGGCGTTATGGCTGTTGGTAAGAAAGAAAAATGGGCAGATATGAAACTAAGATCCTCTTTTAACCCAGTGCCTGACAGAATATTTTGCACAGTTTCTGTTGATGAAGCATCTTTCGAGTCAAATGAATTAACAACCTCTTCGACTATTTATGTACTCAGCATAATATAAAACTGCATCGACCCATGTTCCCCATCGAGCTAACACTGGTGCAGGGGAAGTCGGATATTAGTTGCTGTTGATCTAAACAACTTAACTCTTTTAGGAGATTTAACAAAAATTTTCTTTGTACTGGACCCAAATCTATCTACCAATGGGAAAGAATCACGTATTATCTTAGAAATGCGATGAAGGGTGTGTGCCAAACAAGTTATATGAATTAAGTTAGGAAAAATACATTTCAGAGTTTGTCCTGGGTTTACCACATAAGGACCTGCATCACTAACTAATAAAAGTAACCGGTCGTATTTGATTCCATATGGCTATAGTAATTTCAAGAGTCCATCACAAACTGAGTCACAATTACATTGTCAGTGGCCGACAATTCGCACACATTAAGAAGATGAGGTGTAGTCCTTTGTTCATTATTTAAAGCACCCACGATTATATTAGCAATAGAACGGCGCTCAGAATCAGGGGTTTCATCAACAGACAACCACACAAAATGATCCGCTAATTCATTTTGTATATTTGACAATACGTTATTGTAACAATGTCCTACATAAGTCTTACGCAGTGTAAATTCTTCAGGCACTTGTTGAGTGCACTTGGCAAGAACGTTTTTAAATGTCGGATTATTAATTTTGAACAAGGGAATATCAGCAGCTAAAAATACTTGGTACAAGTCATAGGAAAATTCAGTAACCCTACTTCCTAAATACTCTATTATCGTAGCTGTTTTGAACAGGTTTTTTGTTTGCGAGTCTTCTGATTAAATTCTCGTTATGTTTTGCTGTGTTTATGTACTCAACTATTTAAAATCTTTTCTTACTCCCTGCATTTTTCTCAAACGCTCCACAAAACAGTACCCTATCATGTGTAGATATGAAAACACCCGAAAACTCTTTCTGTAAATTAATTAATCTAGCACTCGAGGTTGGTTTTATTTTCGGTAATTGAAGAGCTTTTTAACATTTTATACGCCTAATTTAGTTTGGTGAGGACCATTTCACACTGTTACGTCTGAAGACCGCGACACAACTACTTGTGGGTAGGCAATCGTTGCTATAATCGTGCTGCTCAAAACGTTGACCTGCACTTTATCTTTGTTAATATAAACCTCTCAGATAATGCATTGATTATTCTCAACGCACATACATATAATGAAACGATGGAAACAGGGGATTCACTGCATGACAACATGATTCAGCATTAGTTGTTGTCAGCTTGTAGGTTGCATCATCGTGTGCCATACTACAAATATGAAAAATATTATACAGATGGAAAAAGTAATAGAAAACCATAAAATAATTAAAATATGCAATATAGGGGCTATATATTGAAATATTATGCATTTATCAAAATCAAGAAAATATGCAGTTATATGCACCATAAAATCATGCCCAAATAACTGAAAATTCCATAATTCGTGCACATGATGTAAAAGCATACACTTTTAACCCCTATGAAAAAACATGCAAATGCAGGAACTTTCTAGCCCTATTTATGTATATTATGCTGAGCACATAGAAGTAGTTGAAGAGGTTGTTAATTCATTAGACTCGAAAGATGCTTCATCAATTGAAACTGTGCAAAATATTGTCAGGCACTGGGTTAGAAGAGGATCTTAGTATCATATCCGCCCATTTTTCTTCTTACAAACAGCCATACAGTATTGGAAGCTGAAGGATCTCCTTTGCTTGAATCACTTACTGTCTTTGAAAAAAAAAATGTGATCTAAGTTCGGTTCCTGGTAGTATAGGACAAAAAGTGAAAGATAAAGTGAATTATGTAATTTCAAAAAATTCTGGTGTCCCATATTCGAGGCATCCTCGAAAGAAAACCATCTGTCACACCAAGAGACTTGACTCTCTCTGTGAAGCAGTTAGTTAACATCATTTAAATATGCCCCGATAACATCTTGTGACGTGGAGAGAACTTTGGCACGTAACAAAAGTGTTTTGCGAGACGATGTTTTACAGTTGAAAATTTGTGCAAAGTGTTGGTTATGAACTGCAATTTAGCAGTTAATGCTAGCAGCAGCAC
The DNA here is from genome assembly GCA_030765045.1 of Tenodera sinensis. NCBI lineage: Eukaryota > Metazoa > Arthropoda > Insecta > Mantodea > Mantidae > Tenodera > Tenodera sinensis. Next base: position 59,177,938 of record CM060966.1, on the reverse strand, counting down.
CACTTCTGCTTCAACCTCTAAGGAGTAAGTTTTTTTTTTTTTTTTTTTTTTTTTTTTTGTAACTATATTAAAGTTATTCTGTTGTGGCACAATTTGTTTTTAACAAGGGTGACATGATGTCCGGTACCACCGAAGCAAAGCCGGATGATTGTGGGTGCATATTATGAAGATGATTGGTGTGGGTAGGTCAAATATCATGGCGGATGCCCTAACCTGCGACTTGAGGCATTCATGTGTGGCATTGGGGCACCTATGGCAAATCTGGGGAATGTGATAATATCAAATATGTTGTTGACTTTAGTCTCCAGTGTTGTGGTGTCGTTTGTGTTCTGTGTTGCGGTAAATGAACTCTGTATGTTGGCGTAGATGGGGGAGTTGTTCGCGTGTTTTGGTGAGGATCTGTATGAGCTCTGTGAGGTGTGTCTGGATTGCTGCTAGGACATTGGTTGTGACGTGGTCGTGGCGCTGTAGGAACTCAGTGACGTTGATGTTTGCCTGCGATAGTTTCCAGCCGAGAGCCAATGTTCAGAACTTCTGAATGGAGGTCTTGAACCGCGTCTCCAAGACGACGACGGGTGCTGGGACTGCTACGGTCTGTGGCGATGAGGCACAGTACCGGCGTCGTCTGCGTAGATCGTGTGTTGTGCAGTCGCGCGTGAGGTTCTGGGCGCCACAGTAGTTCAACCGAGGAGGGACGGCGCAGTGAGTGTCTTCGTGTCCGTAAGCACAGCAGCGGCAACAGGGTACTTGGCGTTCCGCTCGGCTTGCCTCTGCGCGCAAGCACCGCCCTAACAAGGGAAGGCCCGTGCGTAAGGTAGCTTCGCGGTCGCGTGCATTGGCGAAGACTCACAGTTGTGCAGTGTCTGTCGTCCAGAGCAGACGGCTGGCTATCGCGTGTAAGTGAACCAGTTTGAACTAGCGAGGGTTGTTTGTTTGCGCTGGTTGTAACTAGTGTGCTGTGTCGGCGCGCAGTTTTGTTTAATTGGGTAAGTTAATACCTGTGCAGTAAATCTAAAACGGAAACCATGGCAATGTATAAACGTGTGAACACACTGAAAGTTCAGTTTGCTAATACGGCTACGAAACCAAGTGCACTAGAAATCCACCAGTGGCTCGTTAACTTCATAGGACTACAAGCTGATCAAGTGGATACGTTACAGCTCAACACCAGAGAACATGGTATCTATGTTAAACTGATATCAGCAGTTCTGTATGACAATCTGATTGCTCGTTTTACAGACGAGCAAAGCTTTGTGTATGCCTCTGGAGAAATCACCAAAGTTACCATTACACCTGGAGACCAGCAAACAGTTAATGTTCGAGTGTTTAACCTGCCTTTGGAGGTGCCCCTTGCAGTGTTAGCACAGGAGCTAAGCAAATATGGCACGGTGTGTGACATCCGAAGAGAAAAATGGAGAACTCAGTATCTTCTCCCGGCTAACACTGGAGTGCATGCTGTAAAAATTGGGCTCAAACGCAACATACCGGCTAGTATGGTGATTGATACGTATTTGGTCAACATCAGTTACCTCGGTCAGTTCCAGCCTTGTCATTTGTGTCATGACACCACGCACCTGAAAGCAGACTGCCCCCTTCGTGCTACGAAACTACCCGTGACACCCAGCCATCGACCGGTAGCCTTCCGAGAGGCGGTGGGCGATATCGCGCGTGTTGGTGCAGTCGTCCAACAACAGTCCTCAGTACGGCACTTCCAGCTGCTGTGGAACCGTCTAAGGTCAACGTAGTGCAACATTTACCACAGGAAACCGTCTGTACTACGGCGCCGGAGATTTTCATGTTTACGCCAGAGTCCGACAATGCAGAAGTGGACAGCACCGCGAGTCCAGTGATTGCAAACAAAGAGGTGTGCGACAGGTCTGCTGTTCCCACTCCTTCGGAGAGATATCTAGATGGAGATATGGAAGTATGCAATGATGCAGAGGTTGAGGTTTCGGCTAATGAGGTCGCCCAGCTTAGACAGAAAGCTTCGACTTCGATGTCGGCTCGAGACCCCAGGTTAAGACGCCAGCATCGGCGGATAGAAGTGGAGGATGCCCCAACACGACAGCAGCCCCCAGAGACGCCCCAGCTAATAGGTAGCTTTACGGCTCGTACAAAAGTAAAAGAGGTCGACTCTGGAAGCGCCCGGTGGTGGATGACACCGAGGAGGAAGAGCTACTCCGTTCACCGAAACTAACTAAAGATGACCCCAGCTCGGACCTGGATAATTGATGCTGATATGGTTCTGGATTGCTACCTCGATCATCTATGCTTGGCACTGTTGAGACTACACGCCTTGACCTTTAAATGCCTATAAGTGTTCAAATATGGGCTTCACTGAATGTTAACGGTCTGCGACAGGTGACCAAACAGCAACTGCTACGGGACTTCCTGCTAAATAATGACATAGATATTTGTTTTCTACAAGAGGTGAATATTTGTAATATGGATTGTTTGTCTGGCTACGACTATGAGACCAATATTGGTCCTGAGGGAACTGGTACGGCAATTGTTTACCGTCAAGGCTTACAGCTACACACCTTTGGATACCACCCCATTGGTAGAATCATTTCGGCAGCATATCAAGACGTTACGCTCGTGAACATCTACGCTCCTGCCGGTAGTGAAAACCGCCGACAAAGAGAAAAATTTTTTCGGCAGGATCTCCTGAGCCATATACCAGCAGGTGCAAACTTCGTGCTGGTCGGCGATTTCAACTGTACATTGGCACCGAAAGATCAACGTGGAGCCTTTAATGGCTGTCCGACCTTGCAGCAATTGGTGGAACAAATGCGCCTGAAGGATACCTGGGAACATTTGCATGGTGCCAACGTCCAGTTTACCTTTGTGAGAGGCCCGTCGGCGTCGCGACTGGATCGTATGTATGTTACGGCTGAACTGGTACCCCAACTTCATCGTACAGAAATAATCCCTGTGGCATTTAGCGACCATAACGCACTTGTACATGCCTTTGAAGCTAGGGCAGCGAACTACAGTAGAGGTAGAGTTTATTGGAAACTCAACTGCTCGTTGCTTAGGGATGAGAAAGTTATGACTGATTTCCAGGACTGCTGGTCAAGATTGCAAAATTCCTTTGTGCTCGCACCAAATAAGGCCTCGTCGTGGGTACATAGAGCCAAACCAGCCTTACGGTCCTTCTTTCGGGCTGCTGCCTGTCGTCGAGCTCTGGCTAGGAGATAAACCATGGATTTTTACCTTCAGGTCCTGCACGAGCTGCACCTACGTCAGAAACAAGGAGAAAATGTTCAACAGCTCATAAAAGGTGTCAAAGAGCACATCAAGACTCCCAAAACACGAGCTACAGGGAACTTTAGCCCGAGTCTACTCGGAGGAAGTCGTGAGAGGGGAAAAGGCAAGCTTTTATCATCTGGCAAAGGAACGAAAACCTGGTCGCCGGCAGCTAATCACGCACCTGGAAGTTAATGGGCAGACAGTTTCCACTACAGCTGGAATCCTTAGAGCAGTGCAGACTTCATACATACAACGCTTCTCCGATTCCGCCGCCAGCTCCGACAACCTAGAGGTATACATGTCACAATTTGTGCAAGATACCCCGGCAGAGTTACGGCATGATACACCATCACTTTCCAGATCAGAGTTACTGGCAGTAGTCCAAAGATCCAAATTACATGCTTCCCCAGGACCAGACGGCCTTCCATATGAGTTCTACAAACACTGTTGGCCCTATATTCAGAACGAACTTCATCAAGTCTTCCAGGAAATGTGGACAATAGAGCAGCCCTTGCCGCCTAACTTTTCAGATGGAATAATAGTCCAGCTTCCGAAGTGTGCTCAGCCGAAGACACCTCAGGACTATCGACCGATCACCCTATTGAACTGTGATTACAAGTTGTTTGCAAAAATACTCAGTGCTCGGATTACGAAACTGCTACCCTATACGATAAGTGAATTCCAGACTGCAGTGCATCAAGGAGTGAATATTTCCACCACGTTAGCTACCTTAAGAGGCTGCGTTCTGCGCTGTGCACAACAACACAAGTCCGGTGCTTTACTTAACTTGGATCGCGAGAAAGCCTTCGACAGTGTTGTTCACGAAGGACTTTGGAAACGTTTGGCCGCAGTGAAAGTGCCTAACAAGCTCTGCAAGCTTATCCAAGCCCTGTATGATGTTGCTTCTTCTAAAATTCTCTGTAACGGGGATACCCATTAAACGCGCAGTACGATTGGTTGCCCCATGTCCATGATCCTTTTTGCACTATATGTTGATCCACTGATACAACAGTTGCACTCTACCATTACTGGACTTGAGATATATGGGCAGAGAATTGCGGTGAGAGCTTACGCCGATGGCATTACGCTAGTGGTTACCACACCCGAAGATTGTCTCCGCCTGAAAGAATGCTTACAGCAATACGAGACCAGTACAGGAATGACTTTTAATAGGAGGAAATCCGAGATACTTCCTATCGGATTACGACGTCCAGACACAACGGCTTTAGGAATCCCGATTGTGCAGCGCACGAAGATTCTGGGGATTTATTTCAGTAACAAAGAGGCGGATATGCGAGAATACAACTGGATTTCCCGTATTAATGTCTTACGTGGAGTGATGTATACCCAGAAAACCAGGATGCTGAATTTGGTTCAACGAATATGGTACTGTAACACCTTTGCGCTGAGCAGAATTTGGTTTCTTGCGCGGGTACTCCCACCGACAAAACAACATTGCCAAAGGATAGAACAGCTATTGGGTTATTTTCTCTGGAGCGGGAAACTATATCGTGTTGCGCGGGCTCAACTGCGTCTCCCTAAAGGACAAGGTGGCTGGGGATTAAGATAGTGGCCCTGAACTCGAAATCCCTGCTGATAAAGATGATTCTGCTTGCCCTAAAGGATCAGGGTGACCCGGTGGATACAATGATACAGCGCACGTACCAATCCTTTTGGAGTCGGGGTGAACGTGAGAAGGTACCTCCGATGTTACGTAACACCTATTCTGGTTTGGATCAGTTACCAGTAGAGAAATTGGACGATGGTACCCTTTGTAAGGTGAAGGGGATTTACGCCTTTCTTCGTCGATGTGCTACTGTTACTCCTCATGTACAGCTGAAATATCCACAGCTACCCTGACAGCGCATTTGGAAGTACTTTTGCATCCCGCAGGTAAACTTAGAATGGATAGCCAGTACATATGAAATAGTCAACGAAATCCTTCCTACGTCGGACAAACTGTATCGTCACCGGATGGCTATCGATCAACGTTGTCCAATTTGTCAAGAAATGGACTCTCTTCCACATCGAGTACTGGAATGTTCCGGTAAAAGAGCCATATGGACTTGGGTTCTCGGAAAGTGTAGAGCGTGGATACCTGGTGGTTGGACGGCTTCACAGACGGATATATTGCACTTAAATATTCCTAAGGTGTGCAAACCCCTTCAAAATTGTCTTCTCTGGATGATAATGGGCACCATTACCTACTTGGTTACAAATTTGGATAGCCAGCTGATTGAATACTGCCTCAGCTAAAGGAATGTTTACGTGCGGAGAGATGGAAAATGCAACAACAACAGCGAACAGCACCCTTTAAGCCCTGTATATTTCAAATATGACCTCGCCATCATATTTTTAAAAAATGACCTCATTTGCTCCTTTCTGAAATCACTTTCCCGCTACTCTTATCCCTTCCCACCTTTCTTTAAGATAATGGTTCCTTAAAAAAAGAAAAAAGAAAAAAAAAAAGATGGATCCTGGGTTTGATTCCAGCCCAGAGTTGCATGCTTCCTCTCTCGAGGACGGTATATAATACAACTGGTTCGTTTTTCTATTCCTTTATCCCCTGTCACCTTTCCACTTACTGAGGCAAATGAAGCCTCAGACACCAAAAAAAAAAAAAAAAGAAAAAAAAAAAGAAAAGAAAAGAAAAGAAAAGAAAAAGGTCAAACTATCTCGCACCACTGGGCGACCGTGCGGTTCAAAAAAGAAACTCAGTGTAAGCTACCACACACCACTATGCGGTCAGTCAACACTTAACAATAGCGCGGGAAAAAAAGGAGCGAAGAAATCAGGAAAATATGATTGTTTAATTTAATGAAAACATGGATCAAATACAAATTACTGATACGAAAACTAATAGAGCGAACCCCACCCCCCTCCCCAAAAAAAAAAGACTAGTCGCATGAGGCTTGATGGCCCTCTGCGAGTGATGGAATAAGGTAACTTTATTTATTATTTATACTAACTCGTCTTGTCTAATGCAAAGGGATATTAATTGTTTTAATGAAATAGTGCATACTTTTGGCATATTTACAAGTTGTTAAGATCATATTTGCATGCATATTTCAGTGTTTTTAGGTCATGAACTTCCGAGCCCTATACATAAAGCTGCATCGACCCATGTTCCCCATCGCGTTAACACTGGTGCAGGAGGAAGTCGGATATTAGGTGCCTCTTGATCTAAACAACTTAACTCTTTTAGGAGATTTAACAAAAATTCTCTTTGTACTGGACACAAATCTATCTACCAATGGGAAAGAATCACCTATTGTCTCAGAAATGCAATGAAGAGCGTGTGCCAAACAAGTTATATTAATTAAGTTAGGAAAACTACCTTTCAGAGTCTGTCCTGATTTTACCATATTATAGAGATGGAAAAAAGAATAAAAAACCATAAAAATAATTAAAATATGCAATATAGGGGCTATAATATTGAAATATTATGCATTTATCAAAAACCAAGCAAATATGCAGTTATATGCACCATAATGTCCAAATAAATGAAAATTCCATAATTCGTGCACATAATGTAAAATCACATTTGTAACCCCTATGAAAAAACATGCAAATGCATGAACTTCCTAGCCCTATTCGGAACAAAACTTTATAATAAGTTGCTACATAAATATAGGAAAATAAGACAAAAATGTATTTCTCAATGCACTGAAATGGATCCTCCCAGAAAAAGCATACAATTTGGTAAAAGAATCCGTGGAAGACAGTCTATAGGACCATATGTAAACTATTTAAACAAAAATAAATTCTAGTCATAGTTCAACGTAGACTACTATGTAAATATTTCCGTATACCCGGTGAGTAACCTAAAATTTGCATTAAAAATATATCTCTGAAACGAAAATAGAAATTTAAACAACGACTTTCACTTCCATGAAGCCAGGGAAGGGGTAGATGATGTATACAATTTAAAATGTAAGTAAATATGATTTTCAATATAAACTTGTGTTTTAATTGAAACTCAGATAATTTTTAAACAATTGTTAAAATGAAAAATAATATGCAGAATGGCTACTGTTGCATCACATAGGTTAATATACTCTGAGCGATTGTAACATGAAGTTGACGCTTGACATACAATGAAAGTTTGAAGCTTTATTTACCTACTTTCCTCTTTTAGTAACTTGAAACCCTGTGTTATCTTCAGCGCAATTAATAATAACGAAACATCATTAAGGGACGGTTCTGTTGCATTGTAAAATGCTAATCTCAGAGGGATTAACTTGAACATGAAGTTAACATTTGAGACTCGACTACATGATCGAACCTCTAAATATGCAATCGTGGAGTCATGATTGCTTTTCTGTGAATTAGGTTTTGTAAAATAATTTTAGCACATAGTTTGTGGTTCTGTATACATGTAACCTGTTCTTTTATGAAGTAAATAATGAATGTTCCTCTTCCCCTTCCTCCACGTCATATTAATTAAATACGAAGTAAAATTTCTGTTGAGAGTTCATATTTGTTCATTAATATACCAGTTTTTACCTATTTACAGTCACGGGTGACATGTCAAGCCCAGGGAGAAAGGAATTTTCATATTTTCTACCAGCTGCTGACAGGAGCCGACATTCAGCTACTAAGTAAGTAGAAATTAGAACACATATTTTGTGCCTCCTTGAAAACTAATCTTTCGACAGATACAAGTTACTATTAATGCTGTTGCCAATTTGAAATGTAAGCAATTATGTTCAGATAAATGTATATTACTAAAATTAGGGTAGTGGATCTACAAACTAAAAAAGATTTCCTGCGGTTCATCTCATCCAGGCGAGATCCCTCAGTAAATGATCAAGTTTACCTTTGTGTTGGAAGCTCAATGTTACAAAAATTTGCTTGTTCTGATATTTATAGTATGATAAATAATAAAGCCAGTCCATATGTGGGGTTCAGCAATCTTGGATGTAATGTAAATGAACCTGGCATTGATTCCTAGGCACTGCGCGATATTTTTCTCTGCTAGGTTCAAGACTGTATCTATGCATTTGAGAGCTCAGTTGGTCCCCATTTTTGTGAAAGGCACCACCTAGAAGATGCGTGATCAAGTTGTGATTTCCACTCGTGGCTTACAAGTAAACCCTGTGGAGCAGATGAAATGTGAATCATTTTGCATGTTTATAATGCTCTTATTCAAATTCTCATAACCAAGTGCGATTACTTGGCGAGTTATTTGGATATTAATAAGAGGGTGTGATGTTTAGAGGACAAATACATTTGTGTATCTTTGCTACACATCCACAAATAGGGTTATTCCTCAATATATACTCTTCAATAACATTATCGCACAAAAACTGTGTAAAACAGAATTTCATTGTACAGTCACACCTAATAACTACTATGTTGTCACACTTCTAACAAAGTCCTTTCCAGATCTTAAAGCAATAGTCTGTTGGGAATAGTTTTGGTATTTTTCTAATAGTCCAACCGCACTGGTGTGTACATTCAAATCACTGCTGAAATGCCAACGAGTGCAGCTTCGGGATGTTGTAAGGTGCCCACCTAGTACCGTGCAAAACATGCTCTGTGTTCAGTTCAGTTTGTCGAGTGTGGCTACTATCAAAGTTTGCTTCCCATAGGTGAGTCAAACGGTGTTTGTTCGACCTTGTCCCTTGATTACTGACCTCTCTACACGACATCCGACATCACAGAGCGACGTTTGGACGATCGGCAATATATCAGTAGTCACAGAGTGAAGTTTTGGACGGCTGGCACGATATCTGGCGTCATAGGACGAAGTTTGGATGTCTGGCAAGATATCCGTAGTCACAGAGCGAAGGTTGGACGACTGGCAAGATACCCGTAGTCACAGAGGGAAGTTTGGAGGCTGGCATGATATCCTTAGTCACAGGGGGAACTTTGGACGGCTGGCACGATATCCTTAGTCACAGGGGAAGTTTGGACGGCTGGCACGATATCCTTAGTCACAGGGGGAAGTTTGGACGGCTGACAACATATCCGTAGTCACACGGGGAAGTTTGGACGGCTGGCATGATATCCTTAGTCACAGAGCGAAGTTTGCATAGCTGGCACGACATCCGCAGTCACAGGCTTTCAGCGATGGTTAAATCTTTTAAAGCTTTCAAATTCGTTCTCTTTACACTGCTAACATAAAAAATTAACAATGCTCCATTTGACTAAAGTTTTCCGAAACTCGTACAAATAACAAGGAATATCTCCGAAATGGTTCACTCCAAAAAAATTATTTGGACATAAATTGTATGCTTTAACGAGATCTACATTTTTGTACACTAAGATTTGATCTATCTCTTACGGTTTAAGAGTTATTCATAAGTCATCAAGAGTAAACAGTGCCATATAGGCTATAGCCCCAAAAATCAAAATATAGGTACATTTATTTTCATATAAGCATATGACATTTTAATCAAAACCGTTAGAGCCACTTTGGAGAAAATAAAAATTTTCGAAAAATTTTCTATGAAAACGGTAGTTTAGGACGAAGGAATTTTCTTCCAAATCTTCGTGTCGCATCCCTAAGAGATATTAAACTTAAATACACTTTTCTCGTTTTTGAGTTATGCTGTCCACAGACTGGCAGAAACACAAGGACCGGACCTTTTTCTAAAAATGCTTTTTTTTTTTTTGTATTCAGATGGCCTCCAAACGCACATTTCCGGTGAAATCTCGACATTGAACTTTTGGGTGGAATACAAAACTTCCACAACGTATAAGTTTCAATAAATCGTATTTAATGATTGCCGATATAAAAATCGTCCTACTCGTATTTACATTAGCTAGTATATATCTTCTGAACTTAAGGGAACAAGAAATATGTACAATATGTCACCAAGTATAATATAATTACCAGTTCCTTATAGCAATAACGTGAAAATAAAATAGCTTGTCATGGCCTACAATTAGCTGGTCGCTATAGGAAGGCTTTGAAATTCAGTTCACTTTGCGCAGCTAAGATATATAAAAGTGAATTACGACCTTCCATTTGACAACAGTTGAAGTATGACTAAGCTCACACAACTAAGAAATATCTCCGAAATGGTTCACTCCACCAAAAAAAAAAATTATTTGGACAGAAATTGCCTTAACGAGATCTATATTTTTTGTAGTGCAAGATCTGGTCTATCTCTTACGGTTTACCAGTTATGCAAAACTCATCAAGAAAAAAAAGGACCACGTGGGCTATAGCTAGTAAATTGACAATATAACTTTCATTTGAGTAATCAAAATATCTTAAACATGACATTTTAATCAAAATCGTTAGGGCCATTTTTGAAAATTTCTCCAGGTAAAAGGGTAGAGAACTTTTCCTCAAAATGATCGTGTCACATCCTTGAAAGATATTAAATTTAAATACCAAATTTGGTCTTTAACCAACTTTTCGTTTTTGAGTTATATTGTTCACAGACACAGAGAGAGAGAGAGAGAGAGAGAGAGAGAGAGAGAGAGAGAGAGAGAGAGAGAGAGAGAGAGAGACCCACAAATACAGACCGCACACACACCGACCTTTTTCTAACAATGTTTTGTTTGGCTTTAGGAGGCCCGAAAACATACCAGGTGGCCCACCAGAGCCCGCCCCACCATAAGTACATAACCCTTCGTGCGTTCAGTTCACGGCGGAAGAGAGGCCGGTGACGTTGCTGCTTCTTAGCTGGACGTTAGGGGAGAGGCAATTAAACGAGCGTTTGTACTTCGTCATAATAGACAAAACAGTATAAAGAACCGAGAAAGTCCATTCTACTTACAGGATCTTTATTTTCCAGGGAATAAGCTCACTCCTGTATATGCTGCTATTCTCTAACATTTGAATCAGAGGCGGCGCCGTGGCCGAGCGGTTAGCGTGCTCGCCTACCACCTAGGCGGCCCGGGTTCGGTCCCAGGGATCCGCATGTGGTATTCGTGGTGGACGAAGTGGCGTCAGGGCGGGTTTTCTCCGGGTGCTCCGGTTTCCCCCGCCATCTCATTCCACCAGTGCTCCATCTTCATTCCATGTATCATCAGTGTCACCGCCTGCGGTGCCGTAGTAGTAAAAGCGGGCGTTAAACACTACAAACAATTTGAACTAGAGATTGTAAAGAGCAAGCAATGTTTCATTAGTATTTCTTCGTTTCTTATTAATGTTATTTGTGTATTTGTTTATTATGTATTATTAGTTATTGTTATTATTGATGTTATTACTATCACGTTCTTATTATCTCTATTATAATTTACTCTTGTTAGTTTATTGCTGTTTATGATTATTATTATTATTATTATTATTATTATTATTATTATTATTATTATTATTATTATTATTATTATTATTATTATTATTATTATTATTATTATTATTATTATTACTACTACTACTACTACTATTACTATTATTATTCTTAGTAGTAGTAGTAGTAGTAGTAGTAGTAGTAGTAGTAGTAGTAGTAGTAGTAGTAGTAGTAGTAGTAGTAGTAGTAGTAGTAGTAGTAGTAGTAGTAGTAGTAGTAGTAGTAGTAGTAGTAGTAGTAGTAGTAGTAGTAGTAGTAGTAGTAGTAGTAGTAGTAGTAGTAGTAGTAGTAGTAGTAGTAGTAGTAGTAGTAGTAGTAGTAGTAGTAGTAGTAGTAGTAGTAGTAGTAGTAGTAGTAGTAGTAGTAGTAGTAGTAGTAGTAGTAGTAGTAGTAGTAGTAGTAGTAGTAGTAGTAGTAGTAGTAGTAGTAGTAGTAGTAGTAGTAGTAGTAGTAGTAGTAGTAGTAGTAGTAGTAGTAGTAGTAGTAGTAGTAGTAGTAGTAGTAGTAGTAGTAGTAGTAGTAGTAGTAGTAGTAGTAGTAGTAGTAGTAGTAGTAGTAGTAGTAGTAGTAGTAGTAGTAGTAGTAGTAGTAGTAGTAGTAGTAGTAGTAGTAGTAGTAGTAGTAGTAGTAGTAGTAGTAGTAGTAGTAGTAGTAGTAGTAGTAGTAGTAGTAGTAGTAGTAGTAGTAGTAGTAGTAGTAGTAGTAGTAGTAGTAGTAGTAGTAGTAGTAGTAGTAGTAGTAGTAGTAGTAGTAGTAGTAGTAGTAGTAGTAGTAGTAGTAGTAGTAGTAGTAGTAGTAGTAGTAGTAGTAGTAGTAGTAGTAGTAGTAGTAGTAGTAGTAGTAGTAGTAGTAGTAGTAGTAGTAGTAGTAGTAGTAGTAGTAGTAGTAGTAGTAGTAGTAGTAGTAGTAGTAGTAGTAGTAGTAGTAGTAGTAGTAGTAGTAGTAGTAGTAGTAGTAGTAGTAGTAGTAGTAGTAGTAGTAGTAGTAGTAGTAGTAGTAGTAGTAGTAGTAGTAGTAGTAGTAGTAGTAGTAGTAGTAGTAGTAGTAGTAGTAGTAGTAGTAGTAGTAGTAGTAGTAGTAGTAGTAGTAGTAGTAGTAGTAGTAGTAGTAGTAGTAGTAGTAGTAGTAGTAGTAGTAGTAGTAGTAGTAGTAGTAGTAGTAGTAGTAGTAGTAGTAGTAGTAGTAGTAGTAGTAGTAGTAGTAGTAGTAGTAGTAGTAGTAGTAGTAGTAGTAGTAGTAGTAGTAGTAGTAGTAGTAGTAGTAGTAGTAGTAGTAGTAGTAGTAGTAGTAGTAGTAGTAGTAGTAGTAGTAGTAGTAGTAGTAGTAGTAGTAGTAGTAGTAGTAGTAGTAGTAGTAGTAGTAGTAGTAGTAGTAGTAGTAGTAGTAGTAGTAGTAGTAGTAGTAGTAGTAGTAGTAGTAGTAGTAGTAGTAGTAGTAGTAGTAGTAGTAGTAGTAGTAGTAGTAGTAGTAGTAGTAGTAGTAGTAGTAGTAGTAGTAGTAGTAGTAGTAGTAGTAGTAGTAGTAGTAGTAGTAGTAGTAGTAGTAGTAGTAGTAGTAGTAGTAGTAGTAGTAGTAGTAGTAGTAGTAGTAGTAGTAGTAGTAGTAGTAGTAGTAGTAGTAGTAGTAGTAGTAGTAGTAGTAGTAGTAGTAGTAGTAGTAGTAGTAGTAGTAGTAGTAGTAGTAGTAGTAGTAGTAGTAGTAGTAGTAGTAGTAGTAGTAGTAGTAGTAGTAGTAGTAGTAGTAGTAGTAGTAGTAGTAGTAGTAGTAGTAGTAGTAGTAGTAGTAGTAGTAGTAGTAGTAGTAGTAGTAGTAGTAGTAGTAGTAGTAGTAGTAGTAGTAGTAGTAGTAGTAGTAGTAGTAGTAGTAGTAGTAGTAGTAGTAGTAGTAGTAGTAGTAGTAGTAGTAGTAGTAGTAGTAGTAGTAGTAGTAGTAGTAGTAGTAGTAGTAGTAGTAGTAGTAGTAGTAGTAGTAGTAGTAGTAGTAGTAGTAGTAGTAGTAGTAGTAGTAGTAGTAGTAGTAGTAGTAGTAGTAGTAGTAGTAGTAGTAGTAGTAGTAGTAGTAGTAGTAGTAGTAGTAGTAGTAGTAGTAGTAGTAGTAGTAGTAGTAGTAGTAGTAGTAGTAGTAGTAGTAGTAGTAGTAGTAGTAGTAGTAGTAGTAGTAGTAGTAGTAGTAGTAGTAGTAGTAGTAGTAGTAGTAGTAGTAGTAGTAGTAGTAGTAGTAGTAGTAGTAGTAGTAGTAGTAGTAGTAGTAGTAGTAGTAGTAGTAGTAGTAGTAGTAGTAGTAGTAGTAGTAGTAGTAGTAGTAGTAGTAGTAGTAGTAGTAGTAGTAGTAGTAGTAGTAGTAGTAGTAGTAGTAGTAGTAGTAGTAGTAGTAGTAGTAGTAGTAGTAGTAGTAGTAGTAGTAGTAGTAGTAGTAGTAGTAGTAGTAGTAGTAGTAGTAGTAGTAGTAGTAGTAGTAGTAGTAGTAGTAGTAGTAGTAGTAGTAGTAGTAGTAGTAGTAGTAGTAGTAGTAGTAGTAGTAGTAGTAGTAGTAGTAGTAGTAGTAGTAGTAGTAGTAGTAGTAGTAGTAGTAGTAGTAGTAGTAGTAGTAGTAGTAGTAGTAGTAGTAGTAGTAGTAGTAGTAGTAGTAGTAGTAGTAGTAGTAGTAGTAGTAGTAGTAGTAGTAGTAGTAGTAGTAGTAGTAGTAGTAGTAGTAGTAGTAGTAGTAGTAGTAGTAGTAGTAGTAGTAGTAGTAGTAGTAGTAGTAGTAGTAGTAGTAGTAGTAGTAGTAGTAGTAGTAGTAGTAGTAGTAGTAGTAGTAGTAGTAGTAGTAGTAGTAGTAGTAGTAGTAGTAGTAGTAGTAGTAGTAGTAGTAGTAGTAGTAGTAGTAGTAGTAGTAGTAGTAGTAGTAGTAGTAGTAGTAGTAGTAGTAGTAGTAGTAGTAGTAGTAGTAGTAGTAGTAGTAGTAGTAGTAGTAGTAGTAGTAGTAGTAGTAGTAGTAGTAGTAGTAGTAGTAGTAGTAGTAGTAGTAGTAGTAGTAGTAGTAGTAGTAGTAGTAGTAGTAGTAGTAGTAGTAGTAGTAGTAGTAGTAGTAGTAGTAGTAGTAGTAGTAGTAGTAGTAGTAGTAGTAGTAGTAGTAGTAGTAGTAGTAGTAGTAGTAGTAGTAGTAGTAGTAGTAGTAGTAGTAGTAGTAGTAGTAGTAGTAGTAGTAGTAGTAGTAGTAGTAGTAGTAGTAGTAGTAGTAGTAGTAGTAGTAGTAGTAGTAGTAGTAGTAGTAGTAGTAGTAGTAGTAGTAGTAGTAGTAGTAGTAGTAGTAGTAGTAGTAGTAGTAGTAGTAGTAGTAGTAGTAGTAGTAGTAGTAGTAGTAGTAGTAGTAGTAGTAGTAGTAGTAGTAGTAGTAGTAGTAGTAGTAGTAGTAGTAGTAGTAGTAGTAGTAGTAGTAGTAGTAGTAGTAGTAGTAGTAGTAGTAGTAGTAGTAGTAGTAGTAGTAGTAGTAGTAGTAGTAGTAGTAGTAGTAGTAGTAGTAGTAGTAGTAGTAGTAGTAGTAGTAGTAGTAGTAGTAGTAGTAGTAGTAGTAGTAGTAGTAGTAGTAGTAGTAGTAGTAGTAGTAGTAGTAGTAGTAGTAGTAGTAGTAGTAGTAGTAGTAGTAGTAGTAGTAGTAGTAGTAGTAGTAGTAGTAGTAGTAGTAGTAGTAGTAGTAGTAGTAGTAGTAGTAGTAGTAGTAGTAGTAGTAGTAGTAGTAGTAGTAGTAGTAGTAGTAGTAGTAGTAGTAGTAGTAGTAGTAGTAGTAGTAGTAGTAGTAGTAGTAGTAGTAGTAGTAGTAGTAGTAGTAGTAGTAGTAGTAGTAGTAGTAGTAGTAGTAGTAGTAGTAGTAGTAGTAGTAGTAGTAGTAGTAGTAGTAGTAGTAGTAGTAGTAGTAGTAGTAGTAGTAGTAGTAGTAGTAGTAGTAGTAGTAGTAGTAGTAGTAGTAGTAGTAGTAGTAGTAGTAGTAGTAGTAGTAGTAGTAGTAGTAGTAGTAGTAGTAGTAGTAGTAGTAGTAGTAGTAGTAGTAGTAGTAGTAGTAGTAGTAGTAGTAGTAGTAGTAGTAGTAGTAGTAGTAGTAGTAGTAGTAGTAGTAGTAGTAGTAGTAGTAGTAGTAGTAGTAGTAGTAGTAGTAGTAGTAGTAGTAGTAGTAGTAGTAGTAGTAGTAGTAGTAGTAGTAGTAGTAGTAGTAGTAGTAGTAGTAGTAGTAGTAGTAGTAGTAGTAGTAGTAGTAGTAGTAGTAGTAGTAGTAGTAGTAGTAGTAGTAGTAGTAGTAGTAGTAGTAGTAGTAGTAGTAGTAGTAGTAGTAGTAGTAGTAGTAGTAGTAGTAGTAGTAGTAGTAGTAGTAGTAGTAGTAGTAGTAGTAGTAGTAGTAGTAGTAGTAGTAGTAGTAGTAGTAGTAGTAGTAGTAGTAGTAGTAGTAGTAGTAGTAGTAGTAGTAGTAGTAGTAGTAGTAGTAGTAGTAGTAGTAGTAGTAGTAGTAGTAGTAGTAGTAGTAGTAGTAGTAGTAGTAGTAGTAGTAGTAGTAGTAGTAGTAGTAGTAGTAGTAGTAGTAGTAGTAGTAGTAGTAGTAGTAGTAGTAGTAGTAGTAGTAGTAGTAGTAGTAGTAGTAGTAGTAGTAGTAGTAGTAGTAGTAGTAGTAGTAGTAGTAGTAGTAGTAGTAGTAGTAGTAGTAGTAGTAGTAGTAGTAGTAGTAGTAGTAGTAGTAGTAGTAGTAGTAGTAGTAGTAGTAGTAGTAGTAGTAGTAGTAGTAGTAGTAGTAGTAGTAGTAGTAGTAGTAGTAGTAGTAGTAGTAGTAGTAGTAGTAGTAGTAGTAGTAGTAGTAGTAGTAGTAGTAGTAGTAGTAGTAGTAGTAGTAGTAGTAGTAGTAGTAGTAGTAGTAGTAGTAGTAGTAGTAGTAGTAGTAGTAGTAGTAGTAGTAGTAGTAGTAGTAGTAGTAGTAGTAGTAGTAGTAGTAGTAGTAGTAGTAGTAGTAGTAGTAGTAGTAGTAGTAGTAGTAGTAGTAGTAGTAGTAGTAGTAGTAGTAGTAGTAGTAGTAGTAGTAGTAGTAGTAGTAGTAGTAGTAGTAGTAGTAGTAGTAGTAGTAGTAGTAGTAGTAGTAGTAGTAGTAGTAGTAGTAGTAGTAGTAGTAGTAGTAGTAGTAGTAGTAGTAGTAGTAGTAGTAGTAGTAGTAGTAGTAGTAGTAGTAGTAGTAGTAGTAGTAGTAGTAGTAGTAGTAGTAGTAGTAGTAGTAGTAGTAGTAGTAGTAGTAGTAGTAGTAGTAGTAGTAGTAGTAGTAGTAGTAGTAGTAGTAGTAGTAGTAGTAGTAGTAGTAGTAGTAGTAGTAGTAGTAGTAGTAGTAGTAGTAGTAGTAGTAGTAGTAGTAGTAGTAGTAGTAGTAGTAGTAGTAGTAGTAGTAGTAGTAGTAGTAGTAGTAGTAGTAGTAGTAGTAGTAGTAGTAGTAGTAGTAGTAGTAGTAGTAGTAGTAGTAGTAGTAGTAGTAGTAGTAGTAGTAGTAGTAGTAGTAGTAGTAGTAGTAGTAGTAGTAGTAGTAGTAGTAGTAGTAGTAGTAGTAGTAGTAGTAGTAGTAGTAGTAGTAGTAGTAGTAGTAGTAGTAGTAGTAGTAGTAGTAGTAGTAGTAGTAGTAGTAGTAGTAGTAGTAGTAGTAGTAGTAGTAGTAGTAGTAGTAGTAGTAGTAGTAGTAGTAGTAGTAGTAGTAGTAGTAGTAGTAGTAGTAGTAGTAGTAGTAGTAGTAGTAGTAGTAGTAGTAGTAGTAGTAGTAGTAGTAGTAGTAGTAGTAGTAGTAGTAGTAGTAGTAGTAGTAGTAGTAGTAGTAGTAGTAGTAGTAGTAGTAGTAGTAGTAGTAGTAGTAGTAGTAGTAGTAGTAGTAGTAGTAGTAGTAGTAGTAGTAGTAGTAGTAGTAGTAGTAGTAGTAGTAGTAGTAGTAGTAGTAGTAGTAGTAGTAGTAGTAGTAGTAGTAGTAGTAGTAGTAGTAGTAGTAGTAGTAGTAGTAGTAGTAGTAGTAGTAGTAGTAGTAGTAGTAGTAGTAGTAGTAGTAGTAGTAGTAGTAGTAGTAGTAGTAGTAGTAGTAGTAGTAGTAGTAGTAGTAGTAGTAGTAGTAGTAGTAGTAGTAGTAGTAGTAGTAGTAGTAGTAGTAGTAGTAGTAGTAGTAGTAGTAGTAGTAGTAGTAGTAGTAGTAGTAGTAGTAGTAGTAGTAGTAGTAGTAGTAGTAGTAGTAGTAGTAGTAGTAGTAGTAGTAGTAGTAGTAGTAGTAGTAGTAGTAGTAGTAGTAGTAGTAGTAGTAGTAGTAGTAGTAGTAGTAGTAGTAGTAGTAGTAGTAGTAGTAGTAGTAGTAGTAGTAGTAGTAGTAGTAGTAGTAGTAGTAGTAGTAGTAGTAGTAGTAGTAGTAGTAGTAGTAGTAGTAGTAGTAGTAGTAGTAGTAGTAGTAGTAGTAGTAGTAGTAGTAGTAGTAGTAGTAGTAGTAGTAGTAGTAGTAGTAGTAGTAGTAGTAGTAGTAGTAGTAGTAGTAGTAGTAGTAGTAGTAGTAGTAGTAGTAGTAGTAGTAGTAGTAGTAGTAGTAGTAGTAGTAGTAGTAGTAGTAGTAGTAGTAGTAGTAGTAGTAGTAGTAGTAGTAGTAGTAGTAGTAGTAGTAGTAGTAGTAGTAGTAGTAGTAGTAGTAGTAGTAGTAGTAGTAGTAGTAGTAGTAGTAGTAGTAGTAGTAGTAGTAGTAGTAGTAGTAGTAGTAGTAGTAGTAGTAGTAGTAGTAGTAGTAGTAGTAGTAGTAGTAGTAGTAGTAGTAGTAGTAGTAGTAGTAGTAGTAGTAGTAGTAGTAGTAGTAGTAGTAGTAGTAGTAGTAGTAGTAGTAGTAGTAGTAGTAGTAGTAGTAGTAGTAGTAGTAGTAGTAGTAGTAGTAGTAGTAGTAGTAGTAGTAGTAGTAGTAGTAGTAGTAGTAGTAGTAGTAGTAGTAGTAGTAGTAGTAGTAGTAGTAGTAGTAGTAGTAGTAGTAGTAGTAGTAGTAGTAGTAGTAGTAGTAGTAGTAGTAGTAGTAGTAGTAGTAGTAGTAGTAGTAGTAGTAGTAGTAGTAGTAGTAGTAGTAGTAGTAGTAGTAGTAGTAGTAGTAGTAGTAGTAGTAGTAGTAGTAGTAGTAGTAGTAGTAGTAGTAGTAGTAGTAGTAGTAGTAGTAGTAGTAGTAGTAGTAGTAGTAGTAGTAGTAGTAGTAGTAGTAGTAGTAGTAGTAGTAGTAGTAGTAGTAGTAGTAGTAGTAGTAGTAGTAGTAGTAGTAGTAGTAGTAGTAGTAGTAGTAGTAGTAGTAGTAGTAGTAGTAGTAGTAGTAGTAGTAGTAGTAGTAGTAGTAGTAGTAGTAGTAGTAGTAGTAGTAGTAGTAGTAGTAGTAGTAGTAGTAGTAGTAGTAGTAGTAGTAGTAGTAGTAGTAGTAGTAGTAGTAGTAGTAGTAGTAGTAGTAGTAGTAGTAGTAGTAGTAGTAGTAGTAGTAGTAGTAGTAGTAGTAGTAGTAGTAGTAGTAGTAGTAGTAGTAGTAGTAGTAGTAGTAGTAGTAGTAGTAGTAGTAGTAGTAGTAGTAGTAGTAGTAGTAGTAGTAGTAGTAGTAGTAGTAGTAGTAGTAGTAGTAGTAGTAGTAGTAGTAGTAGTAGTAGTAGTAGTAGTAGTAGTAGTAGTAGTAGTAGTAGTAGTAGTAGTAGTAGTAGTAGTAGTAGTAGTAGTAGTAGTAGTAGTAGTAGTAGTAGTAGTAGTAGTAGTAGTAGTAGTAGTAGTAGTAGTAGTAGTAGTAGTAGTAGTAGTAGTAGTAGTAGTAGTAGTAGTAGTAGTAGTAGTAGTAGTAGTAGTAGTAGTAGTAGTAGTAGTAGTAGTAGTAGTAGTAGTAGTAGTAGTAGTAGTAGTAGTAGTAGTAGTAGTAGTAGTAGTAGTAGTAGTAGTAGTAGTAGTAGTAGTAGTAGTAGTAGTAGTAGTAGTAGTAGTAGTAGTAGTAGTAGTAGTAGTAGTAGTAGTAGTAGTAGTAGTAGTAGTAGTAGTAGTAGTAGTAGTAGTAGTAGTAGTAGTAGTAGTAGTAGTAGTAGTAGTAGTAGTAGTAGTAGTAGTAGTAGTAGTAGTAGTAGTAGTAGTAGTAGTAGTAGTAGTAGTAGTAGTAGTAGTAGTAGTAGTAGTAGTAGTAGTAGTAGTAGTAGTAGTAGTAGTAGTAGTAGTAGTAGTAGTAGTAGTAGTAGTAGTAGTAGTAGTAGTAGTAGTAGTAGTAGTAGTAGTAGTAGTAGTAGTAGTAGTAGTAGTAGTAGTAGTAGTAGTAGTAGTAGTAGTAGTAGTAGTAGTAGTAGTAGTAGTAGTAGTAGTAGTAGTAGTAGTAGTAGTAGTAGTAGTAGTAGTAGTAGTAGTAGTAGTAGTAGTAGTAGTAGTAGTAGTAGTAGTAGTAGTAGTAGTAGTAGTAGTAGTAGTAGTAGTAGTAGTAGTAGTAGTAGTAGTAGTAGTAGTAGTAGTAGTAGTAGTAGTAGTAGTAGTAGTAGTAGTAGTAGTAGTAGTAGTAGTAGTAGTAGTAGTAGTAGTAGTAGTAGTAGTAGTAGTAGTAGTAGTAGTAGTAGTAGTAGTAGTAGTAGTAGTAGTAGTAGTAGTAGTAGTAGTAGTAGTAGTAGTAGTAGTAGTAGTAGTAGTAGTAGTAGTAGTAGTAGTAGTAGTAGTAGTAGTAGTAGTAGTAGTAGTAGTAGTAGTAGTAGTAGTAGTAGTAGTAGTAGTAGTAGTAGTAGTAGTAGTAGTAGTAGTAGTAGTAGTAGTAGTAGTAGTAGTAGTAGTAGCAATAGTACAGAAGATTTCATAAGAGCGTAGTTATTTAACATATTCCTCATTCGAATTGTCTCCGTTAAAAATATTTTACATAAATACGTGTACTGTATTTACTTAAATAATCCAGTTAGCTATTATTAGGTCTTATCGAAAAATACGTCTTATAAAGTCCTAACCAAAAATTAGTTCCGTTTAGGCTGTATAAAATAGAATTATATCACTGTTTGCTAGGTAGAACATTTAAATGAACTGAAATTCAGAGACTAAGAGGCCAATAATAAAATAGATCAGAATCCAAGAATCCGGGGCTTACTATCTTCGTCACCGGTTTCCGCCCCATTCCATTGTAATTATTTCAATTCTTTGTTCCATATTTCGCCAGCTTCTGTTCTCTTGTCGAGATCTTGTGTGTAACTTTCCCTAGGAGCCCTAAATGATGTTATTCTTCGTGCACAGTTATGCCAACACAACTGTGTGAGACACATGAGGCTGCAGCAATTCTTTCTTGCAATTTGTGGAATTCTTTTTTAAATTGTTTTACTTGAAAATCTCCATAGAGTAGCTACACAGAGTGGAGGAGAAGTCATTGTATTCCTTCTAATATGTACTTCATAGAAGCATTGCAAACAAATAAGTTTTATGGCATTTTGTTCTTTGATAAGCCGATTTCGAACAAATTAATATTGTTTGTTCCAAATTGGATGCGTAATTCCACAAGAATGTACGAAGGTAACAGTTTGCTACTTGTAAGATGCCTAGAGTATCTTATTTCTGACATAGCTTTGGTAGTAATTATGGGACATCACACAGGGTTTTGGAATAATTAATCACTTAAAAGACGTGAAGGAATACTCCGAGCAACCCTTTCCTACGGGAGGTAAGTCGTAACGTTACTTTGAGGTTGGTCAGGGACTTCACCTGGTTTCCGAATGTAAACAGGTCGAACTCTTTCACTTTCCTCTGGATGTTTTGGCAGTTAACGGTTGTGATTGGCCTACGTTCCTAGAGTAAACATAGAAGGTGACGCGTGGTAGCAGTAGTGTTTGTTGATGTACGGAACCAGTGAAACTGACGCACACACAATAGGTAGTGTTGCTAGCTTGTTCTCGACAAAACAATATCCGTAGAAAATGGTCAGAGACAAAACCGTAAGATGCAAAATGTGCTCCAAATACCAAGATCTACCACTGGTTTAAATTAATGTGATGACTTACCTTCCAACCGGTATAACTCCTGTGAATTTTTTCTTCTGGGGAGACGTGAAAAGTAGGGTCTACAAAACAGCAACTATAACCCTCGAATCTTTGAGAGAATGCATTTATCTGGCTGCAGAAGAAATACGCAACAATAACAGTGTTTTTCTTAGAGTGCGACGTAATTGGTTAAAAAGGTATGAGGCTTGCAGGTGAGTAAATCGTGGACATTTTGAACAATACCTGTGAAGTGGGTGAACCATTTGATCCATTGCCTATTCTTTTGCTGTCACCTTAAAAATATAATTTGGTCCACTTTGTATGAGCCTACAAATGTACCATTGTGTTTATAAGTCAGAGAGATGGTTGGGTTTATTAAATTATAGCAGTATCAGCTACGAAATGATGTAAGTTTGATGTTGAAGGAAATGATAAGCAATATCCTCAGAGTGAGTTTAGGTTACACTATGCGTTACTGAAGAATTCAGAAGTACTTATTTATTACGATGTAATAGACATGGCCCCTCCGAAGGAATGTCGCCTTGACGTGGCCGAGGGGCTCAGTACCCAATCCAGACGGCCTACTGTGTCATTTTTGGCTACAGGTCGGCAAGAGGTGAGGAGAAGCAAAGACCATTCCAAAACGAGTAGATGAGGCTCGGTAGTCTTGGTCGACGACCCATCTAGGAGAAGAGGACTCCGAAATCAAACTCCCCCAGGGGGTCCTGCTCCGGTAGGTACGGCTTTGGCGTAACCCGAGACATACTCTCGATTGGGTTCCTCTAGGAGGTGAGAGGCCACTTGCCAAACGCCCAAGGAACTTTCGTCCACTTCTGTGTTTGACCTCCCAACTGATACCTCCCTGTACACGGTCTGATGGATAACCTACGCGCGGGTTGTAGGAGGATGGGGTGACGCAAGCGGTGACTGGGTAACCGCGTAAGTCCCAACCCCTGGTTATCATGTAGGATCTGTGTGCGTATCCGCTGATAAAGGTCAGTCCAGGGGAGGGGCCATTGCATGAGCTGATGCACTCCTGAAGGCGATTGGGTCCCTCTGTCTATACATTGGGAGGTGAGATCCTAGGGTGAGCAATGTCCATGCCAGGACTCTCATCTAAGCTGGGGTGGCGCCCAGGATGTGAGCATGCCATCGGAGACATTTGCAATGGTGAAGGATATAATCGCCATTAGTTCTTTTAAAACTCAAAAAACCAAACAAGCCAAAGTTAGTGAAAAGGAAGTAGCAGAGCTTAGTCATAACAATAACAGAGGAAAGTAAAACATTCAGATCGGTGAATCCATTCGTGATACAGAAGGGTCTGCATAAGATAGCTGGCCAAGTCAAGAACTGCACAAGATCTCGGAACGGCACGCTGCTGGTTGAATCTAATTCAGCAGCCCAGGCAGCTACTATTTTACAAGTCAACATGTTAGCCAGCTATCCGATGCATGTACAGATGCACAGAAGGTTGAACTCCTCTCGCGGTGTTGTGAACACACGCGCATTGGACGATATGTCCAATGATGAAATTAAAGAGAACGTAGCAGATCAAGGTGTGATATCTGTTTATCTGGTTCAGAGAAAAGATAACGGCGAATATCTGCCTAACCGTACCCTTTTCCTTACCTTTAATCGGGTAGATCTCCCACAAAGGATAAAGGCTGGGCATGAGGTCATTGAAGTAAGACCTTATATTCCCAATCCGCTTAGATGTTACAAATGCCAGCGCTTTGGTCATACAAGTGACACGTGCAGTGGTAGAGCTACCTGCGTGAACTGTGGAGGCATCGCTCATGACGATGAATGTACATCACCTCGCAGCTGTGTTAACTGCAGGGGAGCACATCCAGCAAACCCCCGAGAACGCCCCCGTTATATGGAGGAAAGAGCCATCCACGAGATCCAGGTTAGAGAGAAGGTGTCCTTCTCAGAAGCCCGGAAACTCCTACGTTTGTGCCAGCCCGCTATCCCGAAAGCCGGTACCTATTGCTCGGTTGCAGCTAAACCAGTACCGCGTCTGGAAATCGCAAATCAAACTAGCAATATATGGGTCAACAATTTCAGACAAAATTCTCGTAGCTAAGTCACATCCAAAACGTTTGACATCACCTGAGTCCGTTACAGCATCTACAAGCACCGCAGTTGAAACCAGTAGATCAGGAAGGTCCCCACAAAGAAGTCGACCTCGAGAAGTAGACAAATAGTATACGATTGTTTGGTTTGGTTTGGTTTGGTTTAAGGGCGCTCAACTTCTAGGTCATCAGCGCCCTTAAAAGATTCATGGCAATAGCCAGATGTAGATTTCACTCAAAAAATAAAAATACTAGCAACAAGAAAAATATACAAAAGTAAAAAACAGTGGCAATAGCCAGATATGAAAAAATGTGATAAATATGTCCAAAAGCAGAAACAGATAATTAAAAATTTAAATCCTGAAATTGATATTGCACTCCGCTAAAAAAATAAAAACTCTATCAACCGCTGTTTTGTCGTCAGCTAGGACCTCTGCAAGTCTGGCAGGCAGCTGCAGAGAATCCCGAAGGTGCGCTAGAGAGCAACAGTCTAGCAGCACATGGCGAACCGACAAAAGGTTCTCACACAGCGGACATATAGGAGCAGGGTCCCTTTTAAGTAGGTAACCATGCGAAAAATTGCTGTGCCCTATTCTGAATCAAGCCAAACTAACTTCCTCGCGACGAGATGTGCACCCGGAAGCTACCCAGTTTATCGGAAGTTCTTTCACTTTTCTAAGCTTATTACCGCGGAGAGCTGACCACTCGTCGTGCCAGGACGACAGCACCGCTCTCCGCACTCCAAGCCTAAAGTCTTCTTAAGTAACACGTGAGATGGTAATACTGGGTTCTGTAGTTGCCGTCTTTGCTACTAAATCTGCCATCTCATTCCCCGGCAAACCTACGTGACCAGGAATCCATGCATACACCACGTCAACACCAGAAGCGTGTAAAACATGGAGGGCATCCTGGATACGCTGTACAACTGACAAAGGCTCTGCAGTGCACTAAGGGAATCCCTCAAAATCAGGCAGTCACCTAATTTACGACGGCGCACATACAAAATGACTCGGTAAATTGCATAAAGCTCTGCAGTAAAAATGGAAGCACAATTTGAAAAACCGAATGTATATGGTTCGGTTCCATAAACATAAGCAGATCCAACACCGTTGGTGCTCTTTGATTCATCGGTGTAAATATATCGACGGTCAGAGTAGCCTGACAAAAATTCTAAGAAACACGTGCGGATACTTGAAATAGGCATCGTGGACTTCTGGTGTACGGTCATCCCAAGATCTACATGGGGCGTGTCAGATAGCCAAAGGGGTAAAGCCTCTCGCCCTTGGCGAACATCCTAGGCAGTTCCACCCCAAGCTTCACTAGAACGTCTTGGAAACGGAACCCCGCAGGTTTAGGACTAAGGGTGCTATTCCTATATCGTTCTCTTAGCGTGGTGGTGAAAAAAGAAGCTTACGTCGGGTGCTTAGGCATACATCTAAGCGCACAACCATAATTTGCCAAGAGAATCTCACGCCGGTATTGCAGAGGAGGTTCTGTGGACTCGGCGTAAAGGCTCACCACTGGGCTTGTTGGGAAAGCTCCTGTTGCAATGCGGATGCCCCTATTATGATCCACGTCTAATCTTCTCAGCACATTTGGTCGTGCTGACGAATAAACAATACACCCATAGTCTAGCTTGGATCGGAACAATGCGCGATATCTCCGCAACAAAATTGTCCGATCCGCTCCCCACGATTTGCCATTCAGTACTCGCATGATATTTAGGGAACGGTCACATCGTGTTCTTAGCTGTGCAATATCCGATGACCAACTAAGCTTCCCGTCCAAGATCAAACCCATGAAGCGCGTCTCTTCTGCGAATGGAAGTACATCTGGACCGAAACGGAGCGAAGATGGTAATCGTCTCCTACGGCACCAGAAATTAACCCAGATTGACTTCTCAGTTGAGAAATGGAAGCCGTCTTTCACGCTCCATTCTCTAACGTTGTCCAAACATTGCTGAAGGCCCGTTGTAAGAACGCTGTGCGCTGAGAATTGCAATAGACAGCGAAGTCGTCTACCAATAGGAATGACGAAACTCCAGGTGGAACACATTTCCAGATGCAGTTAATTGCTATAGCAAAGAGCGTGACACTTAGCACCGAACCCTGAGGTACTCCCTCCTCCTGAACAAAAGAATTAGAGAAAACCGAGCCAACCCTTACTCGGAAAACGCGGTCCTTCATAAACTCCTGAATGAAAAGCGTTAGGCGTCCACGTATGTTCCAGGCATACAGGGAACGTAGAATCCCTGCTCGCCAGCACGTATCATAGGTCTTCTCAAGATCGAAAAATATGCCAGCAGTTTGACAGTTATTCATAAAGCCGTCCATTATCTGTGTCGATATTGACACAAGATGGTCAACAGTTGAACGGCGTCGTCGAAAACCACACTGGATGTTAGTCAGTAGGTTACGACTTTCTAACCACCATAAAAATCGTCCATTGATCATGCGTACCATCACCTTGCAAACGCAACTGGTGAGGGAAATAGGACGATAGCTGGAGGAAAGATAACGGTCGTTTCCAGCCTTCAAAATGGGAATAACGGTGGCCTCCCGCCAATTTTCTGGGAGTATACTGTCAACCCAATCACGATTATAGACCTCGAGCAGGAATGCCTTACCTTCAGGAGAGAGCTGTTGTAACATTTGTATATGAATACCGTCCGGACTTTGTGCTGATAATCCCGAAGATTTCAGGGAATACTCTAGCTCCGCCACGGTGAAAATGCGATTGTAATCTTCTACGTTTCTAGAATGAAACGAGAATCCTTGAGATTCCACCTGAGTTTTAAATGGAAGGAACTCAGGGGAGCAGTTTTGCAAGCGAGACACTTGAGCGAAAGCACTGCCAAACGTATTGGCCACTTCAAATGAATCAACAACAGCTCCTGTGGCTGTTTTTAATCCCGCTATTGGTATTTGGGCCGTTTTAGCTGCAACACGCCTTAATCTATCCCACTAAACCGAGGAAGGTGTGTGTCGGTTAAATGAAGCTACAAATTTGCTCCATGATGACTTTTTGCTATCTTTAATGACTTGTCTGGACCTGGCGCGCATTTTTTTGTATTCGATTAGGTTTTCCAGAGCATGGTGACGTTGGAAAACCCTAAGGGCACGCCTTCGAGCACGAATGGCATTCCGACATTCTTCCGTCCACCAGGGGACGGGAAATCGACGGGGGTGTGTAGTCGGCCGCGGAATTGATTGTTCAGCAGCAAAGAAAATCGTTTCCTAGAGATGCTGCGCCAAATCATTTACTGAGTCGTGCTCGCTGTACGTGAAGACACCCAACTGGGTGTAAAGTGTCCAGTTGGCATGGTCCAAACGCCATCTGGGCATACGTGTGGAACATGTATCTTGCGTCAAGAGACTAATACGACATGGGAAGTGGTCACTAGAGTGTAAATCAGAGATTACATTCCATTGTAAGGAGACTGCCAACTGAGGTGAACAAACTGCAAGATCAAGGTTCGAGAAACTATTGTAAGAGTCAGAAATGAATGTAGGCTCTCCAGTGTTGAGGAGAGCTAGGTTGTGACTGTCCAAGAAATCGGCAATGAGTGTACCTCTCGCACAAGCGCGACTTGAACCACACAGTGGGTGGTGCGCATTGAAGTCTCCCACCAACAGGAACGGCGTTGGTAACTGGGAAACTAGATCTGCTAACTCAATGTGCGAGAAGTCATGAGACGGAGGCAGATATAGATTGCAGATGGTGAAATGGATGTTTGGCAGTTTAATCCGTACAGCAACTGATTGTATATCAGAGTGCAAAGGTAGAGTTTGCATATATGCATCTCTGACAAGCATCATAGCGCCACCATGTGCCGGTACACCCTCTTCTGGTGTGACATCACACCGTACTGGGGTGTATCACCTTAGTTGGAAAGAGTCTTGAGGACGCAGCTTAGTCTCTTGCAAACATGCGACCAGAGGTTCGTTTTCTTTGAGCAAAAGCTCAAGTTCTGGCCGTTTAGTTCGAATTCCACGTACGTTCCATTGTAGGATAGCCATATTGCATTGTGTATGGGATAGATAATTCCAAGGTAACTCTTCATTACTTTGGAATAGGCGGTTGTCGAATTAATTTAGCCCTTTACTTCTCTCTTGAGCTTACCTTTTTATCGGACGCTTTTTCGCGCCTCTTTTCCACTGGGGGTCTCCCAGTGTGAACATATTCCAGTTCCATGTCCTCTGTCGAGGACGTCCGTGTTCCCATAGTGAATTTTGGTTCGAGAGCCTCGAACCGATTGGACACGGAGACCGACGAAGATAACATTCGCCGGTCTGTAGCCATCCCAGAGGATTCCTCCGAAGAGGATCTCCTGGGAGATGTCTTTGGGCTTTTCTTTCCCTTTGGTGCCTTGGGAGATATCTTATTCTCTTTGAGGAAATCAGATCTTTGATACTAGGTCTTAAACTTGATCGGTGACGCATCGTATACAATCGGTCTACTTTTTGAGCTCGGCTTCTTTGTTGGCGACCTTCCTTGTCTGCTGGATCGAACTGCGGTGCTTGTAGATGCTCTGGCGGACTTAGGTGATCTCTGAGGCTTTGGATGTGACCTAGCTACGAGACTTTTATCTGAAACTGTTACCCCGTATCCATCGCTAGTTTGAGCTGCGATTTCCCCACACGGTACTGGTTTAGCTGCAACCGAGCTATAGGTAACGGAGTTCGGGATAGCGGGCTGGCGCAAACGAAAGAGCTTTCGGGCTTCTGAGAAAGACACCTTCTCTCTAACCCGGATCTCCTGGATAGCTCTTTCCTCCATAAAACGTGGATATTCACGGGAGTTTGCTGGATGTTCTCCCCTGCAGTTGTTACAACTGGGAGGTGAGGTACAGTCATCGTCATGGGCGATGTCTCCACAGTTTACGCAAGTAGCTCTACCACTGCACGTGTCACTTGTATGACCAAAGCGCTGGCATTTATAACATCTAAGCGGGCTCGGAATATAAGGTCTTACTTCAATGACCTCGTACCCAGCCTTTATCCTTTGCGGGAGATCTACCCGATTAAAGGTAAGGAAAAGGGTACGGGTAGGCAGATGTTCGCCTCCATATTTTCTTTGAACCCGATAAACAGATATCACACCTTGATCTGCTAGGTTCTCCTTAATTTCATCATTGGACATATCGTCCAATGCGCATGTGTTCACAACACCGCAAGAGGAGTTCAACGTTTTGTGCATCTCTACACGCACCGGATAGCTGGCTAACATGTTGGCTTTTACAATAGTAGCTGCCTGTGCTGCTGAAATAGATTCAACCAGCAGCGTGCCGTTTCGAGATCTTGTGCAGTTCTTCACGGGGCCAGCTATCTTATCGAGACCCTTCTGTATCACGAAAGGATTCACCGATCTGAATGTTTTACCCTCCTCTGTTCTTGTTATCAATAAGTAGCGAGGACTACTCAACTCTACTACTTCATTTTCACTGACTTTGGCATGTTTAGGTTTTTGAGTTTTAAAAGAACTCATGACGATGATATCCTCCACCATTGTAAATGTCTCCGATGGCATTCTCACATCCTGGGCGCCACCCCGGCTTAGGTGAGAGTCCTGGCCTGGACCTTGCTCACCCTAGGGTCTCACCTCCCAATGTATAGACAGAGGGACCCAATCGACTTCAGGAGTGCATCAGCTCATGCAATGGCCTCTCCCCGGGACTGACCTTTATCAGCGGATACGCACACAGATCCTACATGATAACCAGGGGCTGGGACTTACGCGATTACCCAGTCACCCCTTGCGTCACCCCATCCTCCTACAACCCGAGCGTAGGTTATCCATCAGACTGTGTACAGGGAGGTATCAGGAGGGAGGTCAAACACAAAAGTGGACCAAACTTGATTGGGCTTTTGATAGGTGCCCTCTCACCTCTTGGAGGAACCCAATCGAGAGTATGGCTCGTGGCCCCGGGTACGCCAATCCCGTACCTACCGTAGTAGGACCCCCTGAGGGAGTTTGATTTCGGAGTCCTCTTCTCCTAGATGAGTCGTCAACCAAGACTAACGAGCCCCATCTATCCGTTTGGAATGTTCTTTGTTTCCCCTTACCTCTTGCCTACCAGTAGTCAAAATGACAGTAGGCCATCTGGTTCGGGTACTGAGCCCCTCCGCCACGTCAAGGGACATTCCTTCGGAGGGGGAGTATACGATGCTTCACCGATTAAGTTTAAGACCCAGTATGAAAGATCTTATTTCCTCAAAGAGAGTAAGGTTTCTCCCAAGACGTCAAAGGGAAAGAAAAGTCCAAAGGCATCTCCTAGGAGATCCTCTTCAGAGGAATCCTCTGGGATGGCTACAGGCCGGCGAATGTCATCTTCGCCGGTCTCCGTTTGCATTCGGTTCGAAGTTTTTGCACCAAAATTCACAATGGGAACACGGACGACCTCGGCAGAGTACATGGATCTAGAAGAATCTGACACTGGGAGCCCTCAGTGGAAAAGAGGGGCGAAAGAGCCTCAAATTAAAATGTAAGCCCAAGACAGAAGAAAAGGGCAAAATTAATTCGACAACCGCCTATTCCAAAGTAATGAAGGGCTACTTTGGAATGTCTGTCCCATACACAATGCAATATGGCTATCCTACAATGGAACATATGTGGTATTAGAAGTCAATGGCCAGAACTAGAGCTTTTGCTCAAAGAAAACGAACCTCTGGTCATATGTTTGCGAGAGACTAAGCTGCGTTCTCAAGACGCTTTCCATCTAAGGCGATACACCCCAGTACGGTGTGATGTTACACAAGAAGAGGGTGTTCCGGCACATGGTGGCGCTATGATACTTCCGAGAGATGACATATATATGCAATCTGTACCAATCCGATCTAATATCCAATTAGTTGCAATAAAGATCTTGCTGCCAGACATCCGTTTCACCATCTGTAATCTATATTTGCCTTCGTTGCATGACTTCTTGCACATTGATTTAGAAGATCAAGTTTCCCAGTTACCAACACCGTTTCTGTTGATGGGAGACTTCAATGCGCACCACCCACTTTAGGGCTCGAGTAGCGCTTGTGCGAGAGGCACTCTCCTCGCCGATTTCCTGGACAGTTGCAACCTGGCTATCCTCAAAACTGGAAAGCCTACATTCATCTCTGACTCTTACAATAGTTTTTCGCACCATGAACATGCAGTTTTTCATCTCAGTTGGCAGTCTCCTTACAATGGAATCTCATCTCTGATTTACACTCTAGTGACCACTTCCCATGTCTTATTAGTCTCTTGGTGAAACATACATGTTCCACACGTATGCCCAGATGGCATTTGGACTATGCCAACTGCAACCTTTACATCCAGTTGGCTGTCTTTACGTACAACGAGACGACTCGGTGAATGATTTGGCACAGCATCCCACGGGAATGATTCTCTCTGGTGCTGAACAATCAATTCCGCGGTCGACTTCACACCCCCGTCGATTTCTCGTCCCCTGGTGAACGGAAGAATGTCGGAATGCCATTCGTGCTCGAAGGCGTGCTCTTAGGATTTTCACCCTACTTTGGTTTGGTTTGGTTTAAGGGCGCTCAACTTCTAGGTCATCAGCGCCCTTAAAAGATTCCTGGCAATAGCCAGACATAAATTTCATTCAAAAAATAAAAATACTAGCAACAAGAAAAATTTACAAAGGCAAAAGGCAGTGGCAATAGCTAGATATGAAACAAGGTGATAAATGCGTCCAAAAGCAGAAACAGATAATTAAAAAAAAATACTAATCCTCAAGTTGATATTGCACTACGCTAAAAAATTAAAAACTCTATCAAACGCTGTTTTGTCGTCCGCTAGGACCTCTGCAAGTCTGGCAGGCAGCTGCAGAGAATCCCGAAGGTGCGCTAGAGAGCAACACTTTAGCAACACGTGGCGAACTGACAAAAGGTTGTCACACAGCGGACATAGAGGCGCAGGGTCCCTTTTAAATAGGTAACCATGCGAAAAATTGCAGTGCCCTATTCTTAATCGAGCCAAACTAACCTCCTCGCGACGAGATGTGCGACAGGAAGTTACCCAGTTTATCGGAAGTTCTTTCACTTCTCTAAGCTTATTACCGCGGAGAGCTGACCACTCGTCGTGCCAGTACGACAGCACCGCTCTCCGCACTTCAAGCCTGAAGTCTTCCGAAGTAACACGTGAGATGGTAATACTAGGTTCTGTAGTAGCCGTCTTTGCTGCTAAATCTGCCATTTCATTCCCAGCCAAACCTACGTGACCAGGAATCCATGCATACACCACGTCAACACCAGAAGCGTGTAAAACATGGAGGGCATCCTGGATACGTTCTACAATAGGGTGGGGGTTGTACAACTGACAAAGGCTCTGCAGTACACTAAGGGAATCCCTCAAAATCAGGCAGTCACCTAATTTACGACGGCGAACATACAAAACGGCTCGGTAAATTGCATAAAGCTCTGCAGTAAAAATGGAAGTGCTATTTGGAAAACCGAATGTATATGGTTCGGTTCCATAAACATAAGCACATCCAACACCGTTGGTGTTCTTTGATCCATCGGTGTAAATATATCGACGGTCAGAGTAGCCTGACAAAAATTCTAAGAAACACGTGCGGATACTTGAAATAGGCATCGTGGACTTCTGGTGTATGGTCATCCCAAGATCTACATGGGGCGTACCAGATAGCCAAGGGGGGTAAAGTCTCTCGCCCTTGGCGAACATCACAGGCAG
Organism: Tenodera sinensis; assembly: GCA_030765045.1. Classification (NCBI taxonomy): domain Eukaryota; kingdom Metazoa; phylum Arthropoda; class Insecta; order Mantodea; family Mantidae; genus Tenodera; species Tenodera sinensis. The sequence continues at coordinate 59,145,716 of CM060966.1, read as the reverse complement.
TTCCACTCCAAGCTTCACTAGGAGCTCTTGGAAACGGAACCCCGCAGGCTTTAGACTAAGGGAGCTATTTCTATATCGTTCTCTTAGCGTGGTGGTGAAAAAAGAAGTGAACGTTGGGTGCTTAGGCATACACCTAAGCGCACAACCATAATTTGCCAAGAGAATCTCACGCCGATATTGCAGAGGAGGTTCTGCGGACTCGGCGTAAAGGCTCATCACTGGGCTTGTTGGAAAAGCTCCTGTTGCAATGCGGATGCCCCTATTATGGACCACGTCTAATCTTCTCAGCACAGATGGTCGTGCTGACGAATAAACAATACACCCATAGTCTAGCTTGGATCGGACCAATGCGCGATATATTCGCAACAAAATTGTTCGATCCGCTCCCCACGATTTGCCATTCAGTACTCCCATAATATTTAGGGAATGGTCACATCTCGCTCTTAGCTGTGCAATATGCGACGACCAACTAAGCTTCCTGTCCAAGATCAAACCCAGGAAGCGCGTCTCTTCTGCGAAGGGAAGTACATCTGGACCAAATCGGAGCGAGGGTGCTAATCGTCTCCTACGGCGCCAGAAATTAACGCAGATTGTCTTCTCAGTTGAGAAACGGAAGCCGTTTTTCACGCTCCATTCTCTAAGGTTGTCCAAACATTGCTGCAGGCGCCGTTGTAAGAACGCCGTGCGCTGAGAAGTGCAATAGACAGCGAAGTCGTCTACGAATAGGCATGACGAAACTCCAGGTGGAACACATTTCCAGATGGAGTTAATTGCTATAGCAAAGAGCGTGACACTTAGCACCGAACCCTGAGGTACTCCCTCCTCCTGAACAAAAGAATTAGAAAAAACCGAGCCGACCCTTACTCGGAAAAAGCGGTCCTTCATAAACTCCTTAATGAAAAGTGGTAGGCGTCCACGTACGTTCCAGGCATACAGGGAACGTAGAATCCCTGCTCGCCAGCACGTATCATAGGCCTTCTCAAGATCGAAAAATATGCCAACGGTTTGACAGTTCCTCATAAAGCCGTCCATTATCTGTGTCGATATTGACACAAGATGGTCAACAGTTGAACGGCGTCGTCGAAAACCGCACTGGATGTTAGTCAGTAGGTTACGACTTTCTAACCACCATACCAATAGTCCATTGATCATGCGTTCCATCACCTTGCAAACGCAACTGGTGAGGGAAATAGGACGATAGCTGGAGGGAAGATGACGGTCCTTTCCAGCCTTCAAGATGGGAATAACGGTGGCCTCCCGCCAATTTTCTGGGAGTATACTGTCAACCCAAACACGATTATAGACCTCGAGCAGGAATGCCTTACCTTCAGGAGAGAGCTGTTGTAACATTTGTACATGAATACCATGCGGTCCTGGTGCTGAACATCGCGAAGATTTTAGGGAATGCTCCAGCTCTGCCATGGTGAAAAGGCGATTGTAATCTTCAACGTTTGTAGAACGAAACGAGAAGCCTTGAGATTCCACCTGAGTTTTAATTGGAAGGAACTCAGGGGAGTAATTTTCCGAGCTAGACACTTGTGCGAAAGCACTGCCAAAGGTATTGGCCACTTCAAATGAATCAACAACAGCTCCTGTGGCTGTTTTTAGTCCCGCTATTGGTATTTGGGTCGTTTTAGCTGCAACACGCCTTAATCTATCCCACTAAACCGAGGAAGGTGTGTGTCGGTTAAATGAAGCTACAAATTTGCTCCATGATGACTTTTTGCTATCTTTAATGACTTGTCTGGACCTGGCGCGCATTTTCTTGTATTCGATTAGGTTTTCCAAAGTAGGGTGACGTTGAAAAACCCTAAGTGCACGCCTTCGAGCGCGAATGGCATTCCGACATTCTTCCGTCCACCAGGGGACGGGAAATCGACGGGGGGGTGTAGTCAACCGCGGAATCGATTGTTCAGCAGCAGAGAGAATCGTCTCCGTGAGATGCTGCGCCAAATCATTCACTGAGTCGTGCTCGTTGTACGTAAAGACAGCCAACTGGGTGTAAAGGTTCCAGTTGGCATTGTCCAAACGCCATCTGGGCATACGTGTGGAATATGCATGTTGCGTCAAGAGACTAATACGACATGGGAAGTAGTCACTAGAGTGTAAATCAGAGATGACATTCCATTGTAAGGAGACTGCCAACTGAGGTGAACAAACTGCAAGATCGAGGTGTGAGAAGGTGCTGTGAGAGACAGAAATGAATGTTGGCTCTCCAGTGTTGAGGGGAGCTAGGTTGTGACTGTCAAGGAAATTGGCAATGATCGTACCTCTCGCACAAGCGCGACTTGAACCCCAAAGTGGGTGGTGCGCATTGAAGTCTCCCACCAACAGAAACGGTGTTGGCAACTGGGAAACTAGATCTTCTAAATCAATGTGCGAGAAGTCATGGGACGTAGGCAAATAAATATTACAGATGGTGAAATGTACGTTTGGCAGTTTAATCCATACAGCACCTGATTGTATATCAGAGTGCAATGGTAGAGTTTGCATATACACGTCATCTCTAACAAGCATCATAGCGCCGCCATGTGCCGGTACACCCTCTTCTGGTGTAACATCACACCGTATTGGGGAGTATCGCCTTAGATGGAAAGCGTCATGAGGACGCAGCTTAGTCTCTTGCAAACATGCAACCAGAGGTTCGTATTCCTTGAGGAAAAGCTCAAGTTCTGGCCGTTGAGTTCGAATTCCACGTATGTTCCATTGGAGGATAGCCATATTGCATTGTGTATGGGACAGATAGTTCCAAGGTAACTCTTCATTACTTTGGAATAGGCGGTTGTCGAATTAATTTCGCCCTTTTCTTTTCTCTAGGGCTTACATTTTTATCGGACGCTTTTTCGCGCCTCTTTTCCACTGGGGGTCTCCCAGTGGGGACAGATTCTAGTTCCATGTCCTCTGTCGAGGACCTCCGTGTTCCCATAGAGAATTTCGGTTCGAGAGATTCGAACCGATTTGACACGGAGACCGGCGAAGATGACATTCGCCGGTCTGTAGCCATACCAGAGGATCGCTCTGAAGAGGATCTCCTAGGAGATGGCTTTTCCTTTCCCTTTGATGGCTTGGGAGAAACCTTGCTTGCCTTGAGGAAATCGGATTTTTTATACTCGGTCTTAAACTTGATCGGTGAAGCATCGTATACAATCGGTCTACTTGTCGAGGTCGGCTTCTTTGTTGGTGACCTTCCTGGTCTGCTGGATTGAACTGCGGTGCTTGTAGATGCTCTGGCGGACTTAGGTGATGTCTGAGGCTTTGGATGTGACCTAGCTACAAGAATTATTTCTGAGATTGTTGCCCCATTTATATCGCTAGTTTGAGTTGCGATTTCCCGACATGGTACTGCTTTAGCTGCAACCGAGCTATAGGTACCGGAGCTCGGGATAGTGGGCTGGCGCAAACGTAAGAGCTTTCGGGCTTCTGAGAAGGACACCTTCTCTCTAACCCGGATCTCCTGGATAGCTCTTTCCTCCATATAGTGCGGACATTCTCGGGAGTTTGCTGGATGTTCTCCCCTGCAGTTAATACAACTGGGAGGTGAGGTACAGTCATCGTCATGGGCGATGCCTCCACAGTTTACGCAGGTAGCTCTATCACTGCACGTGTCACTTGTATGACCAAAGCGCTGGCATTTGTAACATCTAAGCGGGCTCGGAATGTACGGTCTTACTTCAATGGCCTCGTACCCAGCCTTTATCCTTTGCGGGAGATCTACCCGATTAAAGGTAGGGAAAAGGGTACGGGTAGGCAGATATTCGCCTCCATCTTTTCTCTGAACCCGATAAACAGATATCACACTTTGGTCTGCTACGTTCTCCTTAATTTCATCATTGGACATATCGTCCAATGCGCGTGTGTTGACAACGCCGCGAGAGGAGTTCAACGTTTTGTGCATCTCTACATGCACCGTATAGCTGCCTAGCATGTTGGCTTTTAATATAGTAGCTGCCTGTGCTGCTGAATTGGATTCAACCAACAGCGTGCCGTTCCGAGATCTCGTGCAGTTCTTCACGGGGCCAGCTATCTTATCGAGACCCTTCTGTATAGCGAATGGATTCACCGACCTAAATGTTTTACCTTCCTCATTTCTTGTAATAACTAAGTAGCGAGGACCACTCAACTCTGCTACTTCCTTTTCACTTACCTTAAAATGTTTTTTTTTTTTTTTTTTTTTTTTTTTTGAGTTTTGAATGTACTCATTGCGATTATATCCTCCACCATTGCAAATGTCTCCGATGGCATGCTCACATCCTGGGCGCCACCCCGGCTTAGGTGAGAGTCCTGGCCTGGACCTTGCTCACCCTAGGGTCTCACCTCCCAATGTATAGACAGAGGGACCCAATCGCCTTCAGGAGTGCATCAGCTCATGCAATGGCCCCTCCCCGGGACTGACCTTTATCAGCGGATACGCACAGAGATCCTACATGATAACCAGGGGCTGGGACTTACGCGATTACCCAGTCACCCCTTGCGTCACCCCATCCTCCAACCCGCGCGTAGGTTATCCATCAGACTGTGTACAGGGAGGTAACAGGTGGGAGGTCAAACACAAAAGTGGACCAAAGTTGATTGGACGTTTGGTATGTGCTCTCTCACCTTTGGAGGAACCCAATCGAGAGTATGGCACGGGGCCCCGGGTGCGCCAATCCCGTACCTACCGTAGTAGGAGCCCCTGGGGGAGTTTGATTTCGGAGTCCTCTTCTCCTAGATGAGTCGTCGACCAAGACTAACGAGCCTCATCTACCCGTTTGGAATGTTCTTTGCTTCCCCTCACCTCTTGCCTACCAGTGGTCAAAATGACACTTAGTAGGCCGTCTGGATCGGGTACTGAGCCCCTCCGCCACGACAAGGCGACATTCCTTCGGAGGGGTTCACCCTACTTTGGAAAACCTAATCGAATACAAGAAAATGCGCGCCAGGTCCAGACAAGTAATTAAGGATGCCAAAAGTCATCTTGGAGCATATTTGTAGCTTCATTTAACCGACAAACACCTTCCTCGGTTGTGTGCGATAGATTAAGGCGTGTTGCTGGTCATCGACCTACATACCAATAGCGGGTCTGAGAACAGCCACAGGAGCTGTTGTTGATTCATTCGAAGTGGCGAATACGTTTGGCAGTACTTTCGCTCAAGTGTCTAGCTCGCAAAACTACTCCCCTGAGTTTCTTCCAATTAAAACTCAGGTGGAATCTCAAGGCTTCTCGTTTCGTTCTAGAAACGTAGAAGATTACAATCGCCTTTTCACCATAGCGGAGCTAGAACATTCCCTGAGTTCTTCGCAATTATCAGCACCAGGACCGGACGGTATTCACGTACAAATGTTAGAACAGCTCTCTCTTGAAAGTAAAGAATTCCTGCTCAGGTTTATAATCGTGTTTGGGTTGACAGTATACTCCCAGAAAATTGGCGGGAGTCCAACGTTATTCCCATCTTTAAGGCTGTAAAGGACCGTCATCTTCCCCCCAGCTGTCGTCCTATTTCCCTCACCAGTTGCGTTTCCAAGCTGATGGAACGCATGATCAATGGACGATTAGAAAGTCATAACCTACTGACTAACATCCAGTGTGGTTTTTGACGACGCCGTTCAACTGTTGACCATCTTGTGTCAATATTGACACAGATAATGGACGGCTTTATAATCAACAGCCAAACCGTTGGCATATTTTTTGATCTCGAGAAGGCTTATGATACGTGCTGGCGAGCAGGGATTCTACGTTCCCTGTATTCTTGGAACATACGTGGAAGCCTACCACTTTTCATTCAGGATTTTATAAAGGACCGCTTTTTTCGAGTAAGGTTCGGCTCGGTTTTCTCTAATTCTTTTGTTCAGGAGGAGGGAGTACCTCAGGGTTTGGTGCTAAGTGTCACGCTCTTTGCTATAGCATTAACTCCATCTGGAAATGTGTTCCACCTGGAGTTTCGTCATGCCTATTCGTAGACGACTTTGCTGTCTATTGCACTTCTCAGCGCACAGCGTTCTTACAACGGCGCCTGCAGCAATGTTTGGACAACCTTAGAGAATGGAGCGTGAAAAACGGCTTCCGTTTCTCAACTGAGAAGTCAATCTGCGTTAATTTCTGGCGTCGTAGGAGACGATTGCCACCTTCGCTCGTTTCGGTCCAAATTTACTTCCCTTCGCAGAAGAGACGCGCTTCCTGGGCTTGATCTTGGACAAGAAGGTTAGTTGGTCGTCGCATATTGCACAGCTAAGAGCACAATGTGACCGTTCCCTAAATATCATGCGAGTACTGAATGGCAAATCGTGGGGAGCGGATCGGACAATTTTGTTGCTAATCTATCGCGCACTCATCCTATGCAAGCTAGACTATGGGTGTGTTGTTCATTCATCAGCACGACCATCTGTGCTGAGAACATTAGACGCGGTCCATAATAGGGGCATCCGCATTGCAACAGGAGCTTTTCCATCAAGCCCAGTGGTGAGCCTTTACGCCGAGTCCGCAGAACCTCCTCTGCAATATTGGCGGGAAATTATGGTTGTGCACTTAGATGTATGCCTAAGCACCCGACGTAAGCTTCTTTTTTCACCACCACGCTAAGAGAACGATATAGGAATAGCACCCTTAGTCCTAAGCCTGCGGGGTTCCGTTTCCAAGACGTTCTAGTGAAGCTTGGAGTGGAACTGCCTAGGATGTTCGCCAAGGGCGAGAGGCTTTACCCCCTTGGCTATCTGGCACG
>CM060966.1:59121521-59136521 GCA_030765045.1 Tenodera sinensis | reverse complement strand
TGATATTCATTTGAATTTTTATAATATTCTAAAAAATCCGTAACTAGTTATCTAACTCAAAATTATAACTACTGATTCTGACTTACCTAGAAAGTGGTAGATAGTGATTTTCGGGTATATTTTGCATCTGGAACGTCTCTCATTTTAGTCCAACAGTAGTCAGCCAGCATATTGGAACTCCACTTGCCTTGGTACCTCTTCTCTATCGTAGAAATTTGCTGATGAAAACGCTCACCGTATTCATCGCTGACAGCTCCGAGGTTTTCGGGGAAGAAGTCCAATTGAGAGGTCAAGAAGTGAATTTTTAAAGACATGTTGCATCCCATAGCTTTATAAGAATGCAGAAGATCAACCACTATGTCACGATAGTTTTCTGCTTTATGGTTTCCAAGAAAATTGCAACATAAACTTTTGAAAGACTGCCAGGCTGCTCTCTCCAGTGGATTTAACAGTTCCTCGAAATGTTCATCAGCCATTAATGATCGGATTTGTGGTCCTATAAAAACTCCTTCTTTCAATTTAGCATCACTGACTTTGGGGAATTTCGATTTCAAGTACAAGAATCCATCAGAAAGTTTATCCATAGCTTTGACGAAATTTTTCATAACTCCTAACTTAATATGCAATGGAGGTAAAAATATTTTTTCAGGGTTCACTAAAGGGACACATGCCACATTTTTCTGGCCAGGGAGAAGAGATTCACGTTTTGGCCATGACTTTCTAACGTAGTGAGACTTCTTATCTCTGCTGTCCCACTCGCACAAAAAACAGCAAAATTTGGTGAACCCAAGTTGCAAACCAAGCAATAAAGCAATGACCTTTAAATCACCACAGATATTCCATTCATATTTTCCATATTGTATTTTCTCTAAAATTAGTTTCATATTTTGATATGTCTCTTTCATAGCGACATGCGCTACTGGTATTGATGGAAGTTCATTGCCAATATGTAGCAGCACAGCCTTCAAACTTACTTTAGAGGAGTCTATGAACAATCGCCACTCATCTGGTCGGTGTTGATGCCCAAGAGTTTCCATAAGTGAACAAATATTATTACAAAACACAACACCATATTCTTCAGGGAAGTATTCTTTGAAAAGTATTTCCATTGCACCTATAAGGAAGTGAGCAATGAGATAATTTCTGCAAATGTTTATTTATATTAACTTTAAGAAGATAGAGGACTGAGATTTTGTAAGAATGCTTGATTCAGGAGTAGAGAAAGTCATGTGAGTGTAACACATCCGATTTTTTCTCTGTTCTGTATCTTATTTCAGCACAATCAATTTTTAGTATGTTGAAATTAATGTTTAGGGCATCTGTTAAACAATTGGTGGTTCTGCAATAATTAGTATGGTCATTTTGAAGAAATAAATGCGTTTAGCCTGTCCATCCTTACCCTACGGTATGAAATTGTAGTTTTCCAAACATTACTTCCTAATGTGCCCCATAACTCCCGGGAAAAATCACACTCGGATTATAAAAGTTTGCATAAGACTAGTTATGACATTACAAACATCTTGTAACAAAAGAAGTCACATTTTTATCGATAACACAGGAAGATTTGCTTGTTAGCTTGAGTGTTTTGCACCTGCCTGCGGGCTAAATGTTGACCCCACTATCAGAAGGGATACTATATATAGCTCCTGTAACTAATTACCAAATTGTTTTAATAACATTACGCTAAATTAGTGTTTAAATTAGTGTTAAAATTAGGTTCACTGTAACTAGAACAATATTGTGAGGTAGTTAACATTGTAGTTTCATTACTCAGTGCTTGTTGACACCAAGGCTGCTTCTCGGATACTTGGAAGTTCAGGGAAGCGTATTTGTAAGAGTATATTCTTATGTATCAGGTAGATGCCTATTCTTCATATAAATGCTCATGATACACTACAGGCATAATGAAGAAGTTTTACGAGAAAGTTTTAATAATGTGAGTTCTGCCAGCTTTTCCTCTCAGGCTGCATAAGTAATACACTATTTAACATTCTTATTCGTACACAACAGGTTTTCAATAAAATAACTCATAATTTTCCATAAGCCATACATTGTTGATAACCCTAAATCAAACGTATGCCCCCTAGCGACTGTGTGCGGAATATACACAACAATGCTGTGGGTGTGTCCTTAGTACCTGCCCGCATTACATGGAAAAGTGAGTACGATGCAACATAGATATCGTTCCTAGTGGAGGGCAATATGAAGCAAACTATAGACCACCGTGTCTGCATATTGGAATGCAATTTTTGAACCGGATTGTTGAATGAAGGGGGATATCAGTACGATATGAACCGATGCACTGGTGGTTTTCTGGACAGGTATAAAGAATTCCAAGAGAGGCCTCGCAGAATTCTATGATAAAGTTAAACGGTAACCACAATTATTTTACGGTACTTTATTATGGCATAGCATGCATAAATAACACACAGGTATACACATAGACGTTTTGTATCTTTGAGATGCCTAACCAAAAATATGCTCATTATTTACTTTCAAAAGATCTCTAAGTGGGAAAGTCCTGATACTTAATTTAAAACACCCCCTTCTAAACAGTGTTGAAGCTTTTAATATTTTTAATGTGTGGTTCTGTTTTACCAAAGGAAATCTAACCCATTATATTTTCTATACAACGCACATTCATTGACATCTCCCCAGACTTTACCACACTAAACTTCATTAAAACTTTAGTGACGACCAAGCGACTGTCCTAATATGTATGGACATGTTCTTTACTTTTCATTTTGACTGTCAGAAAGTGTTCCAATAAACCGCTGGAAGGACCTACTTCCCCTACTCTATGGAAAGTTTCGTAAACGACAAGCATAGATCTCGATAGCCGAACTAAGTACCCCTGCAATATTAAACCTGGGCGTTGTCTATGTAGTTATACCTGTTTTCTTCAGCTTGCTCCAACTAAAAGCTTGCCAGAGATCGGTGACTCATGCGTGAACTTTGAAGGAACAACTAAAAATAAACACCCAGTATGTACGAGTAAGTACACAAATACTTTGGTAAACAAAGAATAGCAACATTCCACAATAAACCCTACGCTGGGTTTAAATATAAAATAAATTTAAACAATTAACCGATGCATATAACAAATAATATAAATGCTCTTGTCCTGAGGCAACCTGGTCAGTGTTATAAGTACGTAGTGAAACAATCTGAAGAGCAAAGTTCCACAAAGAATTTCAAGAAAACCTAAATAAAGCAAACAGAATACACGAGAGTATTATTTCATTGTAAGCAGAATCTCAGAAAGCTCAATGACCAATGGTTTTTAATGTTAGAGTGGGATATGAATTTTCATCAATTAAATATAGAATACGAAGAGAAGGTAGAGCAATAAAAATTATGACTACTCTAGGTAAAATTGTTCAAAGAATTTCTAGATATTGACCATCTATAGGATGACAATCAATAAATTTATTTGTTATCAGTGTTCCTCAATAACAACCACCTCCGTAGCGCAGCTAGTAGCCCGCTTGCCTCTGGCACGGAGAACCCGGTTTCGATTCCCGGTACCAGCATGGGGATTTTTCTGGGAGGTCTGGCACGGGGTGCACTCAACCTCGTAAGTCTCGGGGGACCAATTGAGGAGCTACTTGATGGAGAAGTAGCGGCCCCAGGTCGCGAAGGCCACATAACTGGCCGGGAGGGCGCGGGGCGCTGACCACATTCCACCCTCCAGTACTGCAGCCCACTAATGACGCCTGTAGTGGGCAGAGGTGGGGCACGCAGCGGCTGGGCGGCAAGCCTTGGCCCTTCATGGACTGTTGCGCGAGGGGTTTTAATAGGAAATGTGTATGACCAATCTTTCGTTGTATCTTATAGAAGTTCAAATATGACAGAACACCCCGGAGAAAAAAAGCCTTATGTAAGTGCAGAAAACTGGAAGACATGAGTTTCGTTTGCTAAAGAGCACATCCAAAGTTATCAAAACTTTTGGAACAGTGTGATAAGATCAGACGAGACTAAGATAAACAGTCACATGGGATAAACAGGATCTTGGAAAGATCCCAGTATCACACTTCCCACGTTTACATATGCTGGAGGTTCCATTATGATTTGGAGCTGTGCGTCATTCAGCGGTGTTGGTAATATATAGTTTATTGATGACATTGTTACAAATACGTATATTTTGAAATTTTAAAGAACGGTGTAAATCAGAGTGCCAGAAAATGGGCCTGATATCTTGTTATAGGTTTCCGCAGGATAGCAACAATAAACACAAAGCGGGATTGGGGACTGAACATTAATTGGTTAATATGAACGTACCCAAACTACTACAAATACCCTTCAGACTCCAGACTTTAATACTATTGAGCATCTTGGGAAAGTTCGCAGAAACGAGTACGTAAAAGTGGAGTCAAGCCTAAACAAGAGCTTCGACGTATTATGGGAGAATAATGGAATAAAATCAAGCCAGAAGAATGCAAGAACTTGACTACTTCAGTTAAAAGATGTGAAGCAGTTATTAAGGGGAAGGCGTTCCCAACTAAGTATTAAACTATCATTGGTGTCTTCGTTCTTAAACTATTACTTATATGAATAAAATGGGCCCGTGGCACTGTTTCAGGATCTCATTGTCTAACTTGGTCTATTTCAGCGCACAGCTAACTTTATTACAGGGGTTTTCGGTGGTATTCAATAAATTAATTCATTCACTCAAAATTCATTCAGTTCATTCAAAATTAATTCATAAGCCCCAGTTTGTTAGCATATTGGTAGGGGCTTCCAGAGAACATCTTCACTTTTCTTCTTAAAAGACTAACGTGGATACCATATGGTAACCACTGGAATCATTGTAATATTGCTTTTTAAAGTGATTTAGACTAATGTTTCTAGTTTGAACCATGGGTAAGTGTAGCAGGATATAAGTAAGAGGAATGTCAAAATAAATTCTATGAAATAAAGCCAGGAATAAACAGCTGTCTGTTTCATATATTTTGCTTCATTACTCAAGAACTGCTTGTATTTGCATAGTAATATCATTTGGACAATATTTAACATCGGAATACAACCTGAGCTAAATTATAGCTGTTGTTAATGGACTGTTTAGCCGCAATTCTACGTAGAATAAATATACACAGTTCACCACAATGCAGTCTTTGTAAGAAACCAGACACTATTATGGATAAAGAAAATTTACTATGTCAGAAATTCCGAAAATAGAAGGAAATATTTGAACTCAACTACCATCGTATTACTGGAGCGCCAGTCGGTGAATGGATTAATTCTAAAATCCAGAGCATTAGTAAATAACATCATATTTGGCCAATATAGAAAGCAGATTATTAGATGTGCTCCTTTACCTAATGGGGTCTTTGAAACCTGTTTGTTTTAGGATCGTGCCAGGTAAAGCTTTTAATATGAATTTTGGTTTACTCAAATTTTATCACTCTAAATAATAGGACAAGGATACTCTTTTTTGTCATCTTAAGAATGCCCTCACTGCAACAAATCTTTTCTTTCCATCAAAACCGTCGCCATTCTTGCTATCTATAGCCAAGTTTTCTCAAAATGTTGTTTAAAGAAGTAATGCTAGGTTAAGGGTATGATACTATATTAATTGTAATATAGGGTTATCGAGAAGTCGTTCCGAAGCTCTCGTGTAACTAAGATTCCCTTAGAGACGGGAATTCCGGTGGCGGCACTGGCTGCCACTAGCGTATGGTTATAACGTTCTGTGAAATAAAAAAAAATCCTGACTTACCCAGTATGTAATTCGTGAAAGGTCATGTAAATAAATCAGATACCAACGTTATCTTGAGCGGTAGGCACCGGCACGATGCAGAGGAACTTGATAACCTGTACTATATTATAGTAATAGACTATACAGTCTATTTTGTCTTTTAAAATCACTTTAGGCTTTTAAGTGTGCAATACTCACACTAATATAAAATTCCTCTACAGAGCGAAGGATTATGTCTTTCTGGATATCATCAAATCTATAACAGAGTTTTTGATACGTAATGTTGAAGTTTATTGACACCGCTTCTTTTTTTGTTTTCTTTCTTGGGGAGAAACATACCTTGGGGGCTGTAAATTTTCAGTAGAGCTTTTCTGTGCTTCCTTATATATATAGAGTGTTCAAAGCTTTAGTGCCCAAACTAATAGAGATGTTACAGGAGGTCGTAGCAAATAATGTGTTATAGGCATGTGTCGCAAATGCATACTGTTGCAGTACTGAGTATGTAGGAGCTTATTGTGTGTCAGAATAAGACGATACTAAATATTTTTAATTGCTTTATTGTTCTGATCACTATTACATTACAACAAACGTTCAAAATAAGCACCATTAACCTCAGCCCATAGCCTGCATCAACGTAGCAGGTAGTCCCGTATTCCCTGGAAAATCCGTGATGTGTTCTGTATTGTGTGGCCGCTGCAAGAATTCTTGCAAACAATTTCGCCTTCGAGTCAACGGGGGTACAATACACCTCAGCTTTCATGTAGCCCCAGCCCCAGAGAAAGAAGTCTAATGGGGTGACGTCCATGGATCTTTTAGGCCAATGTAAAGTTCCTCCTCGGCCGATCCTCCGATTGCCAAAAGTACTGATGATTACTGCTCAGATAGGTTCTGCAAAGTGCGCTGGGGCCCCATATGCTGAACCTACATCCTCCCTCTGATATCTAGGAGCACCTCCTCCAACACCTCGACAGGTGAACTTCCAGGAACATTCTGTATACTGGCCAGTTGAATCGAGTAGGCAACATGTAAGGCTCTAGTAAGCAGTCGCCACGATATCGGCTCACATTTTTACTTACTCTACTACGTAAAGTAGGTATTGTATTCCACCCAAAAATTCGATGTCAAGATTTCACCAGAAATATTATATGTTCTGAAGCCCTCTGAATAAAAAACAACATTCTTAGAAAAAGGTCCGTGTGTGTGTATATCTGTCTGTCAGTCTGTGGACAGCATAACTCAAAAACGAAAAGTCGGTTAAAAATCAAAGTTGGTATTTATGTTTAATGTCTTTGAAGGATGCGACACGAAGATTCTGAACAAAATTGCTTCACCCTAAACTACTCTTTACATTAAAAATGTTTCGAAATTTTTTATTTTCTTGAAAATGGCTCTAACGATTTTGATTAAAATGCCATATGTTTGAGATATTTTTATGACAAATGAAATGTATTTCTTGAGTTTTCTGGCTATAGTCCCTGTAGTCATATTTCCTCTGGATGACTTTTGCATAACTGATAAACCGTAAGAGATAGTCCAAATCTAACTATAGAAAAAATGTAGATCTTGCTAAAATACACAATTTTTTTTTTAAGAGTAAACCATTTCGGAGATACGCCTTGTTATTGCTGTGAGTTTTGGGGAACTTATACTTCTGTCAAACATAACATCGTTATTCATTTTTATACGCTAATCGTGCAAAGAGAACGGAATCTGAAAGCTTTAAAAGATTTCACTATCGCTCAAAGCCCACGGTATTCTCAATTCACCTTGCTCCTATATGGAAAAAAGCAAATGAAGTAAGCAATAAGATAATTTCTGCAAATGTTTATCCCAACAAACACGAAGAAGATATAGGAATAAGAGCTTGCAAGAATGGTTAGTACAAGATCAGAGAACGTCATGTGAGTGCAATACATCATATTTTTACTGTAAAACATCTCTGATAATCCTGCACAACTGTAACACGTCGGTTTTCATCCGAATATACCTGTAAATTGTGTCTATTGTAAACGTCTTCTCGAGTAAATTGAGCCTCATGTGTAAACACAACATCAACAAAACGAGGTTGTTGATTAGCCTGTCGCAGGAACCAGCATACATACTCAAGAACAGGTGGATAATCATCTGATGCCATGACCTATACTCTCATAGGACGATAGGATAAAGTGACTGCTCACGTCACACATTTCATACTTAACTCTGGTGGATACCGATCACAGCAGCAATTGCATGTGTACTTGCCTCTGGATTGTTCTCAAAATGTAATAGCCGTTCTTCCTCAACGTTAGGTATCTGCCTGCATTACCTCTGCTTACCATCAATGTGCAGGTATTTCCCAGTCGATCGTAGATTGCAATAAATGAGCGATAATGTGGAATCTTTGTGCAAGGAAACGTGAACGGTACGTTTATTGGGTTCTTCGACTATTGCCTTCAGCCGCACCGTAAACAAAGTTCATGTCTCCCCATGCGTAGCACTCCACTGCAACTGACATGCAGGCATTAATGCTACTTGTAAGATTTGAAGCTTTCCCGGCGAGCGTTATCAATCAAGACTTCGTGGGTGATCAAACTAACATTTGATGTGACAACGTTAGGCAAACCGATTTTATCTACTCCATTCCTGTATTACTTACGGATGCTGAGTGCTCACAATATGGGTGTTCGACACATGGTTATTTAACAACATATATTTGTTTTTGTCTCCTCCGTGATCCTTATTAGTATGAGCACTGAATTTTCTAACACTGTAACAGTTCTTACAAACTGTTGGCATGATTTTGGGGTTGTTCTTTTGTGTAACTCTAAAGAATCACAAACCTCTTCTTGGCAGTTTTCCAGAGCTTCAAAAAAGCTATACACATTATGCACAATGCCTTTCAGCAGTCGTTTAATAACACTAAAATTTGAAGTCGTTGTTGTTTGCTAAGGGTGGATTTCTGACAATGAAGTCCTCTTGCTCTCCAATATTTTTCACTGACGGATGAGGCGGTAGAAGTGGCCGGGCATATCTGAAGGTGGTCTTAGTCCATTTCCTCTTGCAGATCACATAGAGGACAGAATAAAGAATATATCCCAATCTGTTTAAATTTTTTGCCAGACAATCATGTCCTGTAATCAACCTGAAGGTTGCAACTGCTGTTTTTTGAGTATACCGAGGAATTTCTGTTTGAATGTTTGGTAGTTCCCATCTTTTATTTTTTGATTTCTCATAATATTTTGCAGCAAATTTTTTTTAATTCAGAGTTGACTAATCCTTTAGCTGCATACAGTGGTAGATTAACTATAGTTTTCTGTACACTGCTGGTACCCTTTTTTGCAAGAAAATCAGCTTTGTCGTTACCACTCTCTCCACAGTGGGCTGGTATCCATTGGAAGACCAGGTGTCTTTGAAGTGCTGTTAGGTGGGTAAGTATTTTCCAACATTCTATAATTGTTTGGTTTTTTGGTGACAACTTGGAACTAATTGCTATAATTGCCGCCGTTGAATCTGAAAGAATAATTGATTGATGAAAATTTGAGATTCCATACAAAATATTTTGTAGGGTCATTCGAATTGCTCCAATTTGTCCATCAAAGTTTGTAGTTCCATAACTTAAAGATTTGTAATGTATGAAAGGAGGTAACACGTGACTCCAGCCCCTGCTCCATATCGGTTTGATATCAGTGATCCATCAGAATAAATATGGAGCCATTTATGTTCCGAAATCTAGTATGGATTGTCTCTAATGCCAATAATTTTAGACCACTAGTTGAGGTATCCCTTTTCTTAACTTCTTCTGTCAGGTGTAAATAATATGTGTCTAATGTTTGTGTTGAATTGACTTTATGTATCAAGTTTTCCTTTGAATTAGGAAGGTCTACATTCTTCTTGGTGTCTTGAAGTTTGGAGAGATAGCTCTCCTGAGTCTTTAGTGTATGTGTAAAATTTATCTTGCTCCATGTACCGAATGGGAGTCTGATCAACTTTTCGTGTTGAATAAGAGCTGTTTTTAGTATTTCATATTCAATGGAGTATTGGTTGGTTAGTATTTTCATAGCTGATGGTGTGGTTTTGGTAGCACCTGTAATTAGTCTCAGACTTTGGTTTTGAAAAATTTGATTTTTTTTCCTCCTTTTTTTTCCTTTCCTGTTACAAGAACTTCGCTGCAGTAAGTAAATAGTGGTTTTAGCAGTGAAATGCACCTTTCTGCTCTTTGTATTACATGTTCTATTTGTTTGGTCCATGTAAGTTTTTCGGTCTGGGTGGATCAATTGGTTAGACGCTAGCCTATTAATCCCAAGGTCGCGGGTTCAAATCCAGGCCAGACCGATGGTTTTTAAGTGTGCTTAAACACGACAGCTCCGTGTCATTAGATTTACTGGCATGCAAAAGAACTCCTGCGGGGCAAAATTATGGAACACCGGCGACGCTGATGTGATCCTAGCAATTGCCAGCGTCGTTAAACAATAAAATATGTATTATTTATTTATGCCAACAAACTTACTGTTGGTGTTTTTAAACACACAAGCCGTGTGTGGGCAAAGTTTAAGAGGTAGAACTGGAACTTAAAAATTCAATGCCACAACTGGGATTTGAACCACAGACCTTCCGCTTGCCGGGCAGACGCTCTAACCACTGAGCTATTGTGACAAACTGCCAGAATAGCATTAAATTCTCAAGCCAGTTCGTATTTCTCCTGGTAAACCACAAAGGCAGTCTCACATCAGAAACAATTACCCCAATGGTGACTTACTATTGTAAGTACTTTATATCCCAGGATTAAATAACCTTCACATGGTAATTATTATTTATTTATGCCAACTTACTTACTGTTGGTGTTTTTAAACACACAAGCCGTGTGTGGGCAAAGTTTAAGAGGTAGAACTGGAACTTAAAAATTCAATGCCACAACTGGGATTTGAACCACAGACACACACAGACGGCTTGTGTGTTTAAAAACACCAACAGTAAGTTTGTTGGCATAAATAAATAATAATTACCATGTGAAGGTTATTTAATCCTGGGATATAAAGTACTTACACTAGTAAGTCACCATTGGGGTAATTGTTTCTGATGTCTGACTGCCTTTGTGGCTTACCAGGAGAAATACGAACTGGCTTGAGAATTTAATGCTATTCTGGCAGTTTGTCACAATAGCTCAGTGGTTAGAGCGTCCGCCCGGCAAGCGGAAGGTCTGTGGTTCAAATCCCAGTTGTGGCATTGAATTTTTAAGTTCCAGTTCTACCTCTTAAACTTTGCCCATACACGGCTTGTGTGTTTAAAAACACCAACAGTAAGTTTGTTGGCATAAATAAATAATAATTACCATGTGAAGGTTATTTAATCCTGGGATATAAAGTACTTACAATAGTAAGTCACCATTGGGGTAATTGTTTCTGATGTGAGACTGCCTTTGTGGTTTACCAGGAGAAATACGAACTGGCTTGAGAATTTAATGCTATTCTGGCAGTTTGTCACAATAGCTCAGTGGTTAGAGCGTCCGCCCGGCAAGCGGAAGGTCTGTGGTTCAAATCCCAGTTGTGGCATTGAATTTTTAAGTTCCAGTTCTACCTCTTAAACTTTGCCCACACACGGCTTGTGTGTTTGAAAACACCAACAATAAGTAAGTTGGCATAAATAAATAATAATTACCATGTGAAGGTTATTTAATCCTGGGATATAAAGTACTTACAATAGTAAGTCACCATTGGGGTAATTGTTTCTGATGTGAGACTGCCTTTGTGGTTTACCAGGAGAAATACGAACTGGCTTGAGAATTTAATGCTATTCTGGCAGTTTGTCACAATAGCTCAGTGGTTAGAGCGTCCGCCCGGCAAGCGGAAGGTCTGTGGTTCAAATCCCAGTTGTGGCATTGAATTTTTAAGTTCCAGTTCTACCTCTTAAACAAAATATTTATTTTATTTTTCCATGTAAGTTTGGTATCAAATATAACTCCACTTCCTTTGTTTCTAGTAATTGTTGACTCTTAAAATGTATTTTTATTTTAATGGTTTTTTTCCTAGTGAAAAGATTTAGTTGTTTAATTTTGTTGTATTAACAATCATTAAATTTTCTTTGATCCAATTTTGTAGGTTGGTTAAATATTGTTGAATGGCTTTTTCAAGTTCTGTACTTTTGTTTTGTTGTTTAAGTCCACATTACTAAGTCATCGGCAAATAGTGCACACTTCACGCCTGATTCTTGTATTTCTTGTGGCAAATCGTTAATAAATATATTAAAAGGTGTTGTGGTAAGCACTGCAACTTGTGGTAAGTCACGTGTACTTGTTTATATTTTCATATACATTTCTTCCATATCTGGTAGCAATAAAGCGTTGAGTTAGAAAATGACAAAGTCATGAAAACATTGGACTTTGTGTACCTATTTTTTTCCCTTCTTTAGTAGTTTTATTCTGCATATAGAATCATATACACTCTGGAAATCAATAAAAACTGATGCATTATCTTCTTTTCTATTGAAGGAGTCTTTGATTTCTTGACTGAGAAGTTAGACTTGTTTCTTTCTGAATCCGGTTTGATACGAAGAAATTAAATTTTGTGATTCTAGAAACCAATTTAAATTTCACACATTCTTTCCATCACATTTGCTATTATGCTAGTAAGAACTATTGGTATATAATTTTTTATTTCTGATGCTGTTTTATCTTTCTTCAATAGTGGGACAGTTATTGCTTTTTGCCATTCAGTAGGTATAGTGGTTTTCCAGGATAGATTGTAGAGTTTTAATAGTTGTTTTGCTGTTTTTCCAAGGTTTTTTTTATGAAGTCTGGATGTATGTGATCTGGCCCAGGAGACTTTTTTGTTTATTAGATTATTAATTGCAATGTTCAGTTCATGCTTATTAAAATTTTGAAAAAAGATACTGTGTTGAGTGTGAGGATCACATGCTCTTCTTTGTTTGAAATCTTTCTTAAATTGTTTACGTTACTTTTTGGTGCTTTATGTGACTTAGCGTAATATTTATTGAAGGTTTCAGCTATGACTGCATCATTTGATAATATTTTATTGTTATGTATGATAGGTATGCTATTTTTGCTTTCCTGTCCTTGACATGTTTTATGAACTTAAGGGCTTTAGAAAAAAATATTCAAGTGATTCTTTTTTAGTGTATTAATTTCTTTTTTTAGTGAGGCACATTTCTTTCGCCATATTTGTGTATCCGATATGATTTATGTTTGTTCAGCTGTCTTTCTAGCCCTATACCTTTACTTTTTCAGTTCTTCTAACTGGGGGTTCAAAAAGGGTTTCAAATGTTTTATTTTTCCACGAGGAATATGCTTTTCTGCTGTTTCTAGGATGACTTTACAGATATTTTTGTTCATATGGTCTGGTTGGTCAAGTAGCTGTGAGTTTGTTCTTTAAATTTATTTTCCAGTTCAGCTTTATATTTATTCCAATATGCTTTTTTGATGTTCCAATACAGATTCATGTGATGTTGACTGTCATCTAGTTTTACATCAGCAATTACTGGTCTGTGGCCAGAACTTGGGTCTTCTATAACTTGTTTTTTAATTTTTGAAACAATATCTGTTGTAGCTAACAAGAGATGTGGGTTACTTCCTGCTCCAGAGTAATGTATGAAGGTTGTGGGATCTTCTTTATTATAAATCAGTTCAAAGGTTGTGGTATTCAAAGATTCTTCTACTATCTTCCCTGTCGAATCCATTTTTTCATAACTCCATCTTTTGGAATGGGCATTGAAATCGCCAATTAAGCCACAAATAACACAAAGTAATTAGAGACTCCCACTTCACTATACATTCAATATTTTCCCCGGTAAAGATTGTTTTATTTAATTGGTCCTAGGAGGTTTGTAAATACTGTATAAATATAGAAGTGTTTTGCTATCCCAAAAATTTGGCTTTCAAATTTGTCTGTGCTATCCATTTCTTTAACAATTTGAAAGGAGGATTTCATATCCTCTTTGACTCCAACTAATATTCCACTACTTATGTGTCTATGTTTGGCTAGTAGGCTTAGTAAAAGTCCAGTAAAATTGAAGTATTTAAGTTGACATTTGTTAGATTTGCTTCTTGAATGAAAAATATATCTATGTTGTTGTCAAATACAATTTTATTGGGCTCTATTATTTTTGCTTCTGTGAGACCACGTGCATTCCATTGAAGAATTCTGATGTTACATCTTCTATTAAGATAATGTTTTGATTCTCAAGAAGTAGTCCCCACCTGGAGATCCAAATGGGTTAGTATTTTGACTCCAGAATATTTTACAGCTCGTAATTTCGTAATTTTTATTGGCGCGAATTGGCAGTAAAAGTAACCACTTTAGAGAGAGCACCACATTTTTGTTTTGGCGGTCCCATCACTCTCTCACAACCCCCAGAATGTCTGGAGGACTACACCTGTCGTTGGTTTACTGATCTGACTGACCTGACCGGGAGATTTATCAAAATAAATTCACTCACCATATCTTCTGATTACCAATCAGAGGATATATTGCATGCCATGACAGGTCAGCATGTTAGGGGTTAAGAGTTTATAGAGAAATTAGAGAAATGGAAAGTTTGGGAAAATAAAGACTCCCTAGCTCTCAGGAATCCTAACAGTAGCGGGGTAGGAAGAGAACAAGAGATGATCAAGCTAAAGTCATAAGGTCTGATAGAAAAGCTACAGTGAGGAGCAAAACACCAGTAAGTGGAATTAATGTTCTGCTCAGCTTGGTTGACTTATGGTCGCCATCCACATATACTCTAGACGGGAACCCCTGAGGGGCTTATACAAAAGTAAAACATAAATTTATACAAACTTTTGGGAAAATTCTTACCGCATTCACTAGAGAAGGGAGGTCAGTTGTGCTGGGAGAGGAGAAAAGGTGTTGGAGAGGGCGAGGTCATTTAAGTATAGGGTCCAGGACCAATGTCCTTTAGCCCGTTTTTAGAGTGAAAATACTGTGATATTAAAGTACACTTATCAATGGCAAATTACAAGCAAATATGCATTCTATTCCCTCAAGCTTCCGCAGCCAGCAATAAAAATATCTTGGCTATCCGGTTTTTGCCATGCAAAGTTTGATGGCCGAAACGTCAGTTTTATCTAACTTGACGTGGAAAAACCCGAATAGCCATGGCAGTTTTAGCTGTGCATTCTTCATGCTGCTGCACAGATGAAGACTCGGAATAACTGCACTGATTTTGATATCTGGGTGTTAGCATGTACTATAAGAAATGTGCAGTATTTGAGTCATTTAAGACATTTATTTTATGATTATTCTGCACTAATTGATTTTAACATAAGTTTGCTTCTTTTTCAGAATCCCTCAAACTTCAGCGTAACCTTGACA
>CM060966.1:59099021-59119021 GCA_030765045.1 Tenodera sinensis | reverse complement strand
GTCCATCCGTCCATCCGTCCATCCGTCCATCCGTCCATCCGTCCATCCGTCCATCCGTCCATCCGTCCATCCGTCCATCCGTCCATCCGTCCATCCGTCCATCCGTCTATCCGTCCATCCGTCCATCCGTCCATCCGTCCATCCGTCCATCCGTCCATCCGTCCATCCGTCCATCCGTCCATCCGTCCATCCGTCCATCCGTCCATCCGTCCATCCGTCCATCCGTCCATCCGTCCATCCGCCCATCCGTCCATCCGCCCATCCGTCCATCCGTCCATCCGTCCATCCGTCCATCCGTCCATCCGTCCGTCCGTCCGTCCGTCCGTCCGTCCCTCCGTCCGTCCGTCCCTCCGTCCGTCCGTCCGTCCGTCCGTCCGTCCGTCCCTCCGTCCCTCCGTCCCTCCGTCCCTCCGTCCCTCCGTCCCTCCGTCCCTCCGTCCCTCCGTCCCTCCGTCCATCCGTCCCTCCGTCCATCCGTCCATCCGTCCATCCGTCCATCCGTCCATCCGTCCATCCGTCCATCCGTCCATCCGTCCATCCGTCCATCCGTCCATCCGTCCATCCGTCCATCCGTCCATCCGTCCATCCGTCCATCCGTCCATCCGTCCATCCGTCCATCCGTCCATCCGTCCATCCGTCCATCCGTCCATCCGTCCATCCGTCCATCCGTCCATCCGTCCATCCGTCCATCCGTCCATCCGTCCATCCGTCCATCCGTCCGTCCGTCCGTCCTTCCGTCCGTCCGTCCGCCCGTCCGTCCGTCCGCCCCTCCGTCCGTCCGTCCATCCGTCCCTCCGTCCATCCGTCCCTCCGTCCATCCGTCCATCCGTCCATCCGTCCATCCGTCCATCCGTCCATCCGTCCATCCGTCCATCCGTCCATCCGTCCATCCGTCCGCCCCTCCGTCCATCCGTCCATCCGTCCATCCGTCCATCCGTCCATCCGTCCATCCGTCCATCCGTCCATCCGTCCATCCGTCCATCCGTCCATCCGTCCATCCGTCCATCCGTCCATCCGTCCATCCGTCCATCCGTCCGTCCGTCCGTCCGTCCGTCCGTCCGTCCGTCCGTCCGTCCGTCCGTCCGTCCGTCCGTCCCTCCGTCCCTCCGTCCCTCCGTCCCTCCGTCCCTCCGTCCCTCCGTCCCTCCGTCCCTCCGTCCCTCCGTCCATGCGTCCATCCGTCCATCCGTCCATCCGTCCATCCGTCCATCCGTCCATCCGTCCATCCGTCCATCCGTCCATCCGTCCATCCGTCCATCCGTCCATCCGTCCATCCGTCCATCCGTCCATCCGTCCATCCGTCCATCCGTCCATCCGTCCATCCGTCCATCCGTCCATCCGTCCCTCCGTCCCTCCGTCCCTCCGTCCCTCCGTCCCTCCGTCCCTCCGTCCCTCCGTCCCTCCGTCCCTCCGTCCCTCCGTCCCTCCGTCCCTCCGTCCCTCCGTCCCTCCGTCCCTCCGTCCCTCCGTCCCTCCGTCCCTCCGTCCCTCCGTCCCTCCGTCCCTCCGTCCCTCCGTCCCTCCGTCCCTCCGTCCCTCCGTCCCTCCGTCCCTCCGTCCCTCCGTCCCTCCGTCCCTCCGTCCCTCCGTCCCTCCGTCCCTCCGTCCCTCCGTCCCTCCGTCCCTCCGTCCCTCCGTCCCTCCGTCCCTCCGTCCCTCCGTCCCTCCGTCCCTCCGTCCCTCCGTCCCTCCGTCCCTCCGTCCCTCCGTCCCTCCGTCCCTCCGTCCCTCCGTCCCTCCGTCCCTCCGTCCCTCCGTCCCTCCGTCCCTCCGTCCCTCCGTCCCTCCGTCCCTCCGTCCATCCGTCCATCCGTCCATCCGTCCATCCGTCCATCCGTCCATCCGTCCATCCGTCCATCCGTCCATCCGTCCATCCGTCCATCCGTCCATCCGTCCATCCGTCCATCCGTCCATCCGTCCATCCGTCCATCCGTCCATCCGTCCATCCGTCCATCCGTCCATCCGTCCATCCGTCCATCCGTCCATCCGTCCATCCGTCCATCCGTCCATCCGTCCATCCGTCCATCCGTCCATCCGTCCATCCGTCCATCCGTCCATCCGTCCATCCGTCCATCCGTCCATCCGTCCGTCCGTCCGTCCATCCGTCCGTCCGTCCGTCCGTCCATCCGTCCATCCGTCCATCCTTCGATCCGTCCATCCGTCCATCCGTCCATCCGTCCGTCCAGCCATCCATCCATCCGTCCATCCATCCATCCATCCATCCTCCATCCATCCTCCATCCATCCATCCATCCGTCCATCCATCCGTCCTTCCGTCCGTCCCTCCGTCCATCCATCCGTCTGTCCTTCCACCCGTCCCTCCGTCCGTCCGTCCCTCCGTCCGTCCCTCCGTCCGTCCATCCGTCCGTCAATCCGTCCGTCCTTCCACCCATCCCTCCATCCGTCCTTCCGTTCGCCGCTCCGTCCGTCCCTCCGTCCGTCCCTCCGTCCGTCGCTCCGTCCGTCCCTCCGTCCGCCCCTCCATCCGTCCCTCCCTCCGTTCGTGCATCGGTCCATCCCTCCATCGGTCCATTCGTCCATCCGTTCATCCATCCATCCGTCCATCCATCCATCCATCCCTCCGTCCGTCCCTCTGTCCCTCCTTCCGTCCCTCCGTCCGTCCGTACATTGGTCCATCCATCCATCCATCCATACATTCATCCATCCATCCATCCGTCCGTCCCTCCGTCCGTCCATCCGTCCCTCCGTCCGTCCTTCCACCCGTCCCTCCGTCCGTCCCTCCGTCCGTCCCTCCGTCCGTCCCTCCGTCCGTCCTTCCACCCGTCCACCCGTCCCTCCGTCCGTGCATCCGTCCGTCCTTCCACCCATCCCTCTATCCGTCCCTCCGTCCGTCCTTCCACCCATCCCTCTATCCGTCCCTCTGTCCGCTCCTCCGTCTGTCCGTTCCTCCGTCCATCCATCCATCCAGCCTTCCATCCAATGAGAGTGCAATAATGTTATATCATCAAGATAAAACGGGACTGAACTAAATTTATCAGCTCCTTGAGTAGTCTGATTAACTTGAAATTTTGTATACATGTCAAGCATCAATGATAATACAATAATATAATTTTATCCTAAGATCCTGAGCAGGATAATCAGGATAAGCAAAATTAATTAGCTAAATTTCTCAATGTAACGGAATCTTTCGACGTAACTTTCACTAACCTACTGATTGACCTGAAAATTTGCACACGTGTCAAGGACCGATGACAATACTATAGTATCATAGCTTTATCTTAAGGTCCTTACTAGAGTCATCAGAAAAAACAAAATTGATTAGCTAAATGTATGAATTTAATGGAACCTTACGAAGTAATTTTCACCAATTTGCATTCGTCTGATTGACGTGAAAATGTGCATACATGTCAAGGACCAATGACAGTACAATAATATTATAACCTTGTTCTAAGATCCTGACCAGGATCATGAAGATAAAAAGAGACGTAACTAAATTTATCAGCTACTTGAGTCGTCTGATTAACTTTAAATTTTGCATACATGTCAAGCGTCGATGATAATACAATAATATCATAAGTTTATCCTAATATCCTGAGCAGGATCATCAGTATACGTAAAATTAATTAGCTACATTTATCAATGTAACGTAATTTTCGCCAACTTGAGGCTCGCTTGATTTGAAAATTTGCACGCATGTCAAGGACCGATGACAATGTGACAGTATCATGGCTTTGTCCTAATGTCCTGTCCAGGACCATCAGGATGAAAGAAAAGTGACTTGGCGAAATTTAACAATGTAATGTAATTTTCACCAACTTCAGACTTGATTGACTTGAAAATTTGCACACATGTCAAGGACCGATGGCAATGTGGCAATGTCATTGAATTTTTCAGTCCTGATTCCACCTCTTAAACATTGCCCACACACGGCTTGTGTGTTTAAAAACACCAGCAGTAAGGTTGTTGGCATAAACAAATAATAAAGATATCTTTTAATCCTACCAAGTCACCGGTGGGTGCCTGGGGCGAGGGATTATGGGGGTTGTGGAGGGGGACCCTTTGGTGGTGGCACGAGTGCCTTTTGCCCTCCGGCGGCTCCTGCAAAGAAGATTAGGTTGGGCGATTTATTTTATATTAATTTGCCCTGTTGCCGGTAGAGTGGACCCGGCTTGCAGGGGTAACAATTTACATACCTATATACATTTTTCGGGCTTTTAATATTTATAGTGCTTGCCCAAGCCCATACGGGAGCCCGCTGTGGGTTCTCAGAACAGTTTGATATAGTAATTGTTTTGTTTAGTTTTTCACTTGTTTTGTTCTTTATACATATATACAATATTTACATACGTGCACGCACTCATTCAACCACTCTCATTCACACACATTCATACGCGCACTACACTAATACACACTATTTATATTGTAGTCCCTACTATTTGGCTGATGGGGAGCATTTCCTGTGGTGGTGACTGTTGGTGGTAACGGCCCCTAGGCACGCTAGGCAGTGCTTTCCCTAGAACATGGGTATTCTTTTATGTTTTCTATGCCGCGGTTCAGCGCTGCCAGTGTTGGCTATGAGGGGGTTTTAGTGCCCTCTAATGCGCGCCCACGTTGTGGTGGCTCGTTTGTGGATGTGGTCGGACAGGTAGGGGGAGGGAGGAGTAAGGAGTTCCTGGTGGATGGTAGTGGTTGAGGTGAGGAGTGGACATTGAAATATTTTCCTCCGGCATAGGTTTTGGATGGCTTGAATTTTTTGAAGGGCGGATTTTGAGGCGTATGCCCAGGCCACGCACGCACATAAAAGTGTAGGTAGGATGAAGGCTTTATACAGGATTAATTTCGAACGGGTCTTTATTTCTTTGCTTCTAAAGACGGGGGCGCATATCTTTAAACTCTGCCGAATTTGTTGGCGGTATTTATGAGGTGGGCGTTACAAGAGAGTCGTTTGTCCAAGGTGACTCCCAAGTATTTTACTTGATGACTACAGTGCAATGTCTCGCCGCCGACAGTGAGGTCCATTTTTGGAAGTTGTAGCTTCTTTGAAAAGTGAATAAGCTGGCACTTGTTTGCATTAAGTTCAATTTTCCAGTCACTAAGCCATGAAAGGAAGCGGTCAGTGTACAGCTGCATCTCGAGAAGGCCGAAACGAGGATTTCTATGGTGGTGGTACATTGCAGCGTACATGGCGACCTTGCATTTGCCGTCCACAGGAAAGTCGTTAGTGAAAACTACATACAACTAGGGGGACATGATTGCCCCTTGTGATACGCCGGCCTGTATAACCCGTTCATATGAGCAGGAACGGTCCACCTGAACGTAGAAGTGTCTGTTTTTTTAGGAAGCTGTCAATTAAAAATAAATAGTTTCTGAGGCCAGGAAAGTTTCGGTGCAATTTGTATATCAATCATGCCAGCACCGATCAAATGCAGCTTCTACGTCCAAAATTAGCGCCAACGTTGAAGCCCCATTGTTAAATTGTTCGGTTACGTCATCAGCAAGTCTCAGTAGCTGCAGGTCGGTGGAGTGACCTTTTCTAAATCCACATTGTGCACTGGAGAGCTCTTCCGTCTCCAAGATTTTTTTTTTTTTTTTTTTTTTTTGAGTCGAAAAAGTATAAGTCTTTCGAACAATTTTCCAATGTTGGACAGGAGACTGATGGGACGGTAATTTTAAGGGTACCCGGTACTCTTCACTTACTTTATTAACATGATGACTTTGGCTTGTTTTCAAGTGTGGGAGAAGTAAAGTGTGGGAGAAGTAATTGCATTTAAGGTATGCGTTAAACAATTTTGTTAATTGCACCAGGGCTTTTTTCGGGATGTGTTTGAGGTCCTCATTAGTTATCCTGCCCGGGCCGGTGACTATCGCATTAGGTAGCTCCCTAATGTGTTTGTAAACTTCCTATGGTGTAATTATTTACCACGGCATCTACCGAGTGCTTGATGTCTTCTTGCACTGGGTTGGTGTTGGGATTCTCGGAGAATCTCTCTGTGAGATAATCTGCAAACACCTCGGCTTTCTCCTCTGAGGAGAACAGGCCGAGTTGAGTATGGAGCACCTCAGTGCCAGTGTTAACGCTCGAGGAGGCCTTAATTGTGTTTAGTAATTTCCACAGGGAATTGTTCGAATGGTTGGTGCTTAGCATTTTGTTTTCCCGCCGTTCAATTTTGTTGATTTTAACTTGGTGTCGAATTATTTTTCGTTGCCATTTTGTAATCGGGCTTGTGGTTCGGCCTCCAGAGCCTCATCAGGTGTCTTCGCCTTGCAATGAGAAGCTCCATCTCGGGCTACGTGCAGAAGCTGGGTGGACTTCTGGTGTATGTGGTAGCACTTCGTTTGGCTGTGTGCAACGAGGTGGTAAAGTTTTGTATGGCGGCGTCTATTTCCGTCTCGTTGGAGTATGGTAACTTGGGCTGAGCCATCTTGTGCATTTCCAGCTTGTATTTTTCCCAGTTGATTTCTGTCCGGTTCTCGGTTCGGGGTGCGCGTGTTGTGATGGCGCCCCGAATCTCGAAGTGTACTGAAAGATGGTCGGATACACGTTAAAATTTTGTCAAAGGGCCGCATTTTTGGTAATAACGAAGTCCAAGATTTCGGGGTCAAAATGCCCTGCACGGCACCAAAAGGTGGGGTCCAAGCGGGTGTGTACCTCTACATTGTCATGTTCAGTAATAAATTCGGCTAGATTTCCGACCGGGTTTGCCCGCGTGACTGCCACCATGGGTGCCGGGCCACAGGCCGGGCATTGAAATCCCCTGCAATAATAACATGCTCCCCTAAATTGAGGACTTTTCTGGGGTTTCTCAGGGAAAAGGGGGAGTTACCAATAGCACCAGTGTGTCGTTGATTGAGGTTTTGAGTGCTGTGCATTCTAACGCTTCCAGTATAACAGAACAGAAGCATGAGCATGTTTTTCAATATTATGGCTGTCCCTCCCCGCTGTCGGCCAGATCTGTCAGTTCGAAATATGTCATACCCTTGGAGCTTATATGTAAGCTCTGGTTGTAATTTTGTTTCGCATATAAATGCGATTTCAATTTTGTTGCGCCTCAGGTAGCCTTCAGTTTCATATTGCTTTCCGGAAATACTATCGCCATTCCACATGAGAGCCCGCGTTAAAGATATACCTCCCCTTAGAGTGGCCATTTACTCTAGTGTGGCAGAGATGAAGCATATGATGGTTTCGAGTTTCTCCCAAGTGCTCGTACAGCTTCTGAATTTCGTTATAAATGGTTGTAGTTTTGGTGGAACTGCTGGTAAATTTAGCGATTTTAGTAAGCTAAATATTTCTGAAAGACCTCCCAGGTCAGTTGAGGGTTCCTGGGAGGAGGGGGGTGCCTGAAGTTGGTGGTTCTGGTGCACTTACCCCTCCGGCTGCCCTGGCGAAAGACAGTCCTTTTTGCACCAGGGCTGGCTTTGTGATGGGTTTGAGCCCTGGTGGAGCACTTGGCGTTGTCCTGGCTAATGCTACCAATTGACGGCGGTGGCGTTCATGTACGAATGTCTCGCATCCTCTGTGGCTGGCAGGATAAGTTTCCCTGCAATTTTATTATTATTATTATTATTATTATTATTATTATTATTATTATTATTATTATTATTATTATTATTATTATTATTATTATTATTATCATTATCATTATCATTATCATTATCATTATCATTATCATTATCATTATCATTATCATTATCATTATCATTATCATTATCATTATCATTATCATTATCATTATCATTATCATTATCATTATCATTATCATTATCATTATCATTATCATTATCATTATCATTATCATTATCATTATCATTATCATTATCATTATCATTATCATTATCATTATCATTATCATTATCATTATCATTATCATTATCATTATCATTATCATTATCATTATCATTATCATTATCATTATCATTATCATTATCATTATCATTATCATTATCATTATCATTATCATTATCATTATCATTATCATTATCATTATCATTATCATTATCATTATCATTATCATTATCATTATCATTATCATTATTATTATTATTATTATTATTATTATTATTATTATTATTAATTTGTTTGATCGATCTGAGTGACTCAGTTGGTTAGACGCTGGTCTACTGATCCCAAGGTCGCGGGTTCAAATCCGGCCCAGACCGATGGTTTTTAAGTGTGCTTAGAAACGACAGCTCCATATCAGTAGATTTACTGGCATGTAAAAGAACTCCTGCGGGACAAAATTCGGGCACACCGGCAACGCTGATGTGATCATAGCAATTGACAGCGTCATTAAACAAAATAATTTTAAATTCCTAGCAATTTATGCAAAGGGGTACGGTGTCATCCTTTACCGTTTTTGGGCAATCTGCCAGGCGGTGGAGGCCGCTGCGGAGGACACACCGGGAGGTCAAATTACAGAATTTGAATGTGTGACCCAGTTTCTGACAATTGTAGCACTGGGTGATGTTATTATTTGTTTTTAAGACCTCCACGGTGACCGTCGTGTTACATATGACCCGCTCCTTAATGAGATCTTGGCTCTTAGGTCTACAGGCTATACTTACTTGAAAATTAGGTAGAGGTCGCCCATGTGGTTTCAGCTGTTGGACCTGCACCTCGGTGTATCCTTTGTCTTGGAGATCTTCCTTCAGGAATTCCTCATCGAAGTCAGCCGGCAGACGCTTGATCATGAAGCTCAGGGACTGGTTGCTGCGTGGTGCAAAACTGTAGTGCTGTATGCGTGCTGCAGCTATGGGAGTTTTCACGTTATAAAGGCACAATGGCTCTTATGGAGAATCAGCGCGGCGTTGCCATGTATGTTGCGCCGCAGCGATTACCGTGGTTTTTGCTAGTTGATTCCTGAATTACTGTTCAAATCTATCGCTGTCCATTTCATCATGATAATCAACAGAACCTTTTTACAAGAAAACAAATTTTGCACCCTGTACAAATCGTACCATCCACATGCAATATTACAAATCGTGGTCCGCGAGCAGTAGGTGATTTAAGACCAGTGGATAACCCGGCAGAAAGCGCTTCCTATCCTTCCAGACTTTTGATACCCAACTTTCATCAAGGTACACGATTTTCCTTACCTCTTTGCTGAATTGTTTTATTTTCCGTAAACAGGAATGTCGCCGCACTATAATATAATTTGTCTCAACCATAAACGATTTATTTCCTCCGTTTTCAAAATGAAATCCCATTTCCTCCCTAAGCTATAAAAGGTTGAATATTTAAAATTTGGCAGGTCCTCATACTCATTGACTTTTTTCAACACGGTCAGAATTATGGGGGGGGGGGGGGTACTTTGAAATAGAAATTCAGGAAATTTGTGCCATATTTGCGTTCAAAATGATCATATTTTATCTTCTGCTGGTTTTGCATGTAAGCCGGGGTGTAGTGATGGGACCCTCTTTACATTCTTTTCTTAATATAAAAAATGTAGGCCTACTTACACCAGTCGCCTTATGAAGCTCACTAACAATAAACGAGTCACTGTATCCGGGGTTCTTTTTCTTTCAATAATCATACACTCTAAGAATTGTTTTCCGGTCGCCACTTTTAATAATTTCACCTTTTTTTCTGCGATCCATTCCGCACTGATCACTTAACTGCAATGCACATAATTACCAGAGAGCTTGTAAAACTCGCTCACGCCTCAGATTCCCAAAACCTATTGAAAACCTGCGCTGAAGTACAATGCCTTATCGCCCCTTCAACTGTCATACACATCTGGTTTTCATCATCTCCAAGACACGAGGACCGGCTTTCGTCCGGCGCGCCGCAAACGTTTGTCTTTAAATGGTGATTCATGGATACTTCGGTACTGGAGACGTTCTATATGTGTATAAAAAATAATTTCGTTGTTTCCTTGACAACTTTGTCACTGGAAGATTTTACGTGGACTTACAGAACGACAATTAGCCAGCAACGACATTTTTCACTGTATAAATGAAGAATCTTAACACTTTGTTTTAAACTTTATTTATTTAGAAAAATATGTTTAGACATATTGATATAATCTAAATACCAACGTGGCCTACAAAAGCAATCGAATAATCCAGATTTTTTCATTGCAATTATTTCAATTTGAAACCATGTTTTGACGTTCGGAGCGAGAAAGATGTTAAAAAATCTGCTTTCGACAAAATTTTAGATTTTATTATTTTAAAAAATATATAATTATATAAAAGGTTTATCGTGCATGCCATAGTATTCTTCGACACATTTTACACCGAAATGCATGTTCATACTTTATCTTAGTCGCATTTGAAAACACGCACATTTGGCAACAGCGCACGTGAATCTTCCATAAGAATAGCATGGTCCATAAGAGCCCGTTGTGCCTTCATAACGTGAAAATTCCTATAGTTGTTGCATTGTGGGCTCAGCGTCAGCTTTACGTTGCAGGAACAACTTAATGCAGCTGCGTGTGTATTGTAGCTTCTATACTGTGACCGGTAGGGAGGTGCGGAACAGAGGTAAAAGTTTGGGGATGGCGGTTGTATCAGGGATCACAATCCGTAGTGGCTTTTGTTATTCGGAAGTTGGGGAGGGGGTTTACTGAATGGGAGAGTCGTGGAAGAAAGAGGGAGCTTTGTGGTTGCCGGCTGGCAGTTTTATTGCTGTCGTTTGCTGCGCTGAGCTCGAAATGTGGCGCGTGTGTTGCTGGGGGCTGACAGTATTCGTTGTTAATATGTCATCCGCTTCTTGTTGTTGGTCACCGTCTCCCATAGGGTGAGTAGCTCGAAATTGTTGCTGGTAGCGATGTGTGATGATTCTTGCCGGGTCTCCTTTTTCCTGGGTTTTGGGCCTCTCTTTTCAGTGTCCTCGTCACTATCTTGTCCGCTGCTTGGGTGAAGATGCCGTATTCGTCCGGTGCTGATGCTCCAGCCTTCGTCCTGAGAGACGAGCTGTCTGTTCTTAATGATATGTCTCTGAAATTTGTATTGCGCGGGTCTACTTCCGAGAGCAGGTCTTCGTAATATTTAATTCCTCTTTCTAGCTCGCGGACTTCCTTGACATGGGCGTCGCGAAAGGGGGGCAAGGGGGGCCGCGGCCCCCCCTTGGAAAAGAATAAATGTAATGTGCAATCAATTACTGTTAGACTGTTGCTTTAATTTGAGCTAAAGTACACTTTTTATTTAGCATAAATTAACATGCTTATCCGTAACAAATACTATATAGCTCAATTTTTAGTTTTTGACAACAGAATAATGAATTAATTGCAAACTTCCAACATGCGGCCCCTCCCTGAAAAAAAGTCTGCCGACGCTCATGTTCCTTGACTAGCTTTTGGAGGCGTGCCTCCTCGCTGGGGTCCACGGATGTCTGCATTGGTTCCTCTTGAGGTATAGCTAATGGCTAGGACTAGGAACTTCATGCATTTGTATGTTTTTTCATGGTGATTAAAAATGTATGCTTTTACATTATGTGCACGAATTATGGAATTTTCATTTATTTGGACATTATGGTGCATATAACTGCATATTTGCTTGATTTTTGATAAATGCATAATATTTCAATATCATAGCCCCTATATTGCATATTTTAATTATTTGTATGGTTTTTTATTCTTTTTTGCATCTCTATAATGTGGTAAAATCAGGACAAAATCTGAAATGTATTTTCCTAACTTAATTCGTATAACTTGTTTGGCACACACTCTTCATTGCTTTTCTGAGACAATACGTGATTCTTTCCCATTGGTAGATAGATTTGTGTCCAGTACAAAGAGAATTTTTGTTAAATCTCCTAAAAGAGTCAAGTTGTTTAGATCAAGAGGCACCTAATATCCGACTTCCTCCTGCACCAGTGTTAACTCGATGGGGAACATGGGTCGATGCAGTTTTATATTACTCTGAGCACATAGACGTAGTTGAAGAGGTTATTAATTCATTGGATTCAATAGAAACTGTGCAGAATATTGTCAGACACTGGGTTAAAAGAGGATCTTAGTTTCATATCATTTTTTACTTTCTCTACTGGTAAGTAGGGGAAGTATTGTATTTCACCCAAAAATTCAATGTCTAGATTTCACCGGAAATATATGTTTTGAGGCCCCCTGAATCCAAAAAAAAAAGTATTTTTAGAAAAAGGTCCGTGTGTGTGTCTGTGTGTGTCTGTGTGTCAGTCTGTGTGTCAGTCTGTCAGTCTGTGGACAGCATAACTCAAAAACGAAAAGTCGGTTAGAAACCAAAGTTGATATTTAAGTTTAATGTCTTTCAAGGATGTGACACGAAGATTTTGAAGAAAATAGCCCCACCCTAAACTACCCTTTACGTGGAAAATTTTTCGAAAAGTTTGATTTTCTTGAAAATGGGTCTATGGTTTTGATTAAAATGTTATATGTTTGAGATAATTTTATGACAAATGAAATGTATATCTTGAATTTTCTGGCTATAGCTCCTGTAGTCGTATTTACTCTGGACGACTTTTGCATAACTGGTAAACCGTTAGAGATAGACCAAATCATACTACACAAAAAATATAGATCACGGTAAGATACACAATTTATGTCTGAATAAATTTTCCTGTAGGGTGAACCATTTCGGAGATATTCCTTGTTTTGTGTGTGAGTTTCGGAAAACTTAGAACTTTCGTGAAATGGATCATCGTTGTTCATTTCTTTATATGTTAAATGTGCAAAGACAACAGAATCTCAAAGCTTTAAAACATTTGACTATCGCACAAAGCCTACTGTATTCTAACATTCCCCTTGCACCTACAAGGAAATAAGCATTAAGATAAGTTGTACAAATGTTTATCTTAACTAACACGAAGATATAGGAATAAGAATTTGTAAGAATGGTTAGTACAAGAATAGAGAAAGTCATGTGAGTGCAACACATCAGATTTTCTTTCTTACAAACAGCCATACAGCATTGGAAGCTGTAGGATCTCCTTAGCAAGAATCACTTACCGTCTTTGAAA
The DNA here is from genome assembly GCA_030765045.1 of Tenodera sinensis. NCBI lineage: Eukaryota > Metazoa > Arthropoda > Insecta > Mantodea > Mantidae > Tenodera > Tenodera sinensis. Next base: position 59,106,127 of record CM060966.1, on the reverse strand, counting down.
AACCAATATGTGATCTAAGTTCGCTTTCTGGTAGCATAGGTCAAAAAGTAAAAGAGAAAGTGAATTATGTAATTTCAAAAAATTCTGGTTATAAACAGATGTGCGATATTCGGTACATCCTCGAAAGAAAACCATCTGTCACACTAAGAGACTTGACTCTCTCTATGAAGCAGTTAACACCATTTAAATATGCCCCAATAACATCTTGAACATTTTGTGACGTGAAGAGAACTTTTGCACGTCACAAAAGTATTTTGCGAGACAACAGATGATGTTTTACAGTTGAAAATTTGTGCAAAGTGTTGGTTACGAACTGCAATTTAGCAGTTAATGCTAGCAGCGGCACCACTTCTGCTTCAACCTCTAAGGAATAAGGTAACTTTATTATTTATACTAACTCGTCTTGTCTACTGCAAAGGGACATTAATTGTTTCAATGAAATAGTGCATATTTCTTGGCATATTTACAAATTTTTAAGAGCATATTTGCATGCATATTTCAGTGTTTTTAGGGCATGAACTTCCGAACCCTACTAATGGCGCTCCGGAGGGCTGGAGTAACGCTGGGTTGGCCCTACCCGCCGCGGTTGTATAACCGAGTGGGCCGCCGGTCTCCTCACGGCTAGTGTTGGCGCGTTGTACGGTCATGTTACCTCCCGCTTGCGGTCACTCAATGAGTGCACGGCACACGGCAGGGGTTTGGGACGCGCTTGTGTGCGTGTAAAAACGACACAAACTTGCGCGTCCCTCGTTTTTCTTTGCTTGCCTCTAGTTGACTTGTCACTTTTCACCTACACAATAGCACCACTACACTTTTATTTACATTAATTCTTAGTCTTGCACTATTTACCTTTTTTTATTTACATGTTTTTAACTTCCTGTTGCACACGCTGAAGGTAAACGGTACTGTGTTGATAGAGACCTTATCCATGACTTTTCGTGTACTTATTCACATTTATGTGCCGAACAGTTTTTAATTCACACGTTTTATAACTGGCGATTTGCACTCGCGCCGTGAGAGACTAAAGTGTGTCACTGCTCCGCTCTAAAACCCACACCTGATTCTAAACCCTCCGTGTTCTTTATCTCGTAATCGCTTTGCAGGAATTGAAAATGCTTTTCTAGAGGAAACAGAGATCAACTGTTCCTGCTGCAGCACAATAGGCACGGTTGTAATGGCCAATCAGCGTTTCGAATATAAAGGCCAATCAGTGCACAGAGTCAGTGTTGCCAACCCATACTCAAGGAGATAAGCTAGATCGTAGTTCAAAATAAGCCAAAAAGCTTAAATATGAACTGAGAAAAAAGCTAGAAAAAAAGCTAACGATTTATTTAGCTGTAATTATTATATAGCGTTTCACTCTTAGAAGACAGTATGGAGTTAAATGGGACATCTCTGTCTCTATCTAGCGCATACAAGTTGCCATTAGCCGCGTCCTTTTCTACCCTCGCTCTGTTGCCACATTCCTAATAGCATGGTATAAATATTCATTTGTTATAAATTTCAGGTTTGAACACATTATCCTATGCAGAATTTTTTTCTCTATCAGGTTATATCCTTTTCAGAGTCATTATACATTTCTATAGGTCCAAATTTCTTCAGAAAACGTTTTTTTCAATAGAAGTCCGATATTTGCTGTTTCTACACTCATCACGCACTAACTAACAAACTAACTGCTAGAATGCATCTATATTTTTTTCTTAGGTAGAGTAAACTATAGTGCTACTACCTGCCTACTTTGAATTCTCTATGTTTACCCAGTTAAGGGTTATAATTTTTTAAATTAAATGTTTTCGGGAAATTTTATATCTGTGCACTGCAAAAGTTACGCAGTGTGAAACTTTTTTGTTATTGAGTTTACATCAGGGAACCAGCGAGAACAAATGTTGAGGAAGGTTGGAGAAAGTTTTTAAAATAAACCAAAAGGCAGTAACCTCTTTCTTTTATCCAATAAGGCAAACAAAAGGTATTCATCTATTCAGCGTCAGGCCTGACACAGAAGATAGTATAAGGAGCAGCACTAACATTTGTTCGAAAGAAGCCGTGTGTGTAACTCTGAGCTGTTATTGCGTTATTTGTTTAATATTTTTGTAAATATTTGTAGTTATGGAGGGTGAAGCTAGGAAGAGACGATATGTTGGTAAATTAAGAAGTAAGGAACGCCAAATAATTATGAATGTGTTAGATTATTTTTGAAGCAAAATGCTTGGTAGTAAAGGCAGTAAAAGAAACAGCTAAGGCTATCGGGTGTTCAGAAGCAGTAGTGTGTATGATTAAAAAGGAACTAATGGAAGGACCTCTAAGAACGCCATCGAAAAAGAAAGCAAAAAGGGCGGGACTACACAAAACGCTAGGTTAACGCAATATGATTGAATAGTGCAAGGTGGAGTGCGGCGAATTGTTCATTCTTTACAGTTTGCAAATATTCCACCCATGCTGAATATAATTTTGTCACAGTTCAACAGTGATGAGACCCTACCAAATTTCTCAAGGGCCACTCTGATTTGGGGTTCGAATATGAAAGAAAGGGTAACAAGTGCATATTAATAGAAAGAGACGATATCGATATCATCAGATGGCGACATAAATATCTAAAATACGTAAAAAAGGTTTAGGGACCAGGGAAAACCAATTGTTTATACAGACGAGTCATTTGTAAATTTAGGTCATACAGTAACAAAGGCGTGGAGGGATACCAAAGTTAAAAGTGCCCGTTTCGTCAAGCAGCAATTGAAGGACTAAGTACAGGACTCAGGCCACCTCGAGTCGCTCGCGGAGAGAGATTCGCAACTAGTACATGTTGCAACACTGCGCTCCATTTAACGTGTACTGTCTTTTAAGGGTGAGACGCGCTTTAGTTATCAATATTCTATAACGATGTAGTGTTACGTACGTTATTGACATGTTCAATGTTCACCGGCCTCCATGGCTACTTCTGAACTCGCTGAACGCAATTTAATCTATTCTACGTAATAAATACTATTCCTTCATTTAGCTTTATGTTCATAACGAATGGCATTACTACATTACCTCATTTAGAAGTAGAGCTGCACTTCCTCTGCATCATCGGGGTCGATTTCGTGAATTTCAGGGAAGAGAATTGAAGTAGTATGTTCCTCTGGTGTTTGTGAAGTACTTGGTGTGTCATCACTCGAACCACTACTATACGAAGCCAATGTCCCTATTTTAGTTAATACTTCGGCGGGAAACTGATAATTTTTACAACACTTGCCCATCCGACGAAGTCCTGACCTGATTGCTGTAATTGAATTTAACATTTGTGTTCCCATTCTGTTACGGAGTTTGGTTTTTATTATGTTCATCATGCTAAAAAGCCTCTCTATCTCGGCATTGGACCAAGGTAGTACCAGCAAAGATACCGCAACGTCAGCTAGCTCTTGAAAGGAATCAACACCCGATGCATCTTTGTAACTTGCTACGTCATGCCAGAAACGCAATGTCTGTGAAGTTTCCTTCCAGGTTACAGTAATTAAGTTATGCCACTGAAATTCTGCTTTTGTGATTTTTTCAGTTGGAATATTTGAATATTTCATGACTGGAATAAGGGACTCTTTCACTACTCGCAAAGAATTTTCAACCGACAAGATGGATACTTTTCTTAAAATTTTTACATTATCGGGAAGTCTTGCCTGCAGTTCACAATGTAGCTTCAACAAAAAAGTGATACACCGCTTCCTAAAATCCTTTTCGTCGTCAGGAGGTAATTTTAAACCCCGAAGTTTCTCCTCCACTTCATAGCCTAAATACGCATGCCAGTCCACACAATTCTCAAGGTTAACAATAAGGAAATCTTCTTTGCAAGTTGGAGGTACAAATTTTCTTGCCTAAATCCTCCAATAATTTACACGGATCTGCCACTTGCTATTCAAATGATTTATTAACCCTTTGAACGTCGCTTAGTACTGGTCGAATGAATAGGAGAAATGCGTGATTTTTTTCATCAACATACATAGCATGCAAGAGTGAGGCAGAATAGTCTCTGTCTCTTGATTTGGCCATGCTAAACATAGTCTTAAGTTCAACCGATTGGTCAAGTAATCTGACAACAGCACTTTCTATTGAAAGCCACCGCGTCTGACACACTTGTACAATTCTGTGAGGTTGATGACCATCGTTAATAGCAGCATACAAAGCCTTATATTGACTCTGACGTAAAACCGAGTGGGTAAACCAATTGTAGGGTTCGCGTATCAGAAAATCCAGGTTTGTTGGAACATATTGAGCAGCGGAAGAAATTGCCAGCTGCAAAGAATGGCACACGCAGCGTATCATTATGAGCCCTGGACATTCTTGGCGCAATCTAGTGCACACTCCATTGTTGACGCCTGTCATAACAGCAGCATTATCAACGCCGATACCCTTTAAATTCTTTATATCTAACCCTTTCTCACGCAATGTTTTCGAAACACAGGCAGCGATTGACTCAGAATCGCAAGATTGTAGCTCAGAAAAAGCTAGAAATGTAGAAATTAACCCACCGTTTCTAAGACTAAAATACACTATTGCAAACCCCAAAATTTTGGTAACACTGATGTCGTTTGACTCGTCAATAAGTATACTATACACTCCAGTCCCTATATCAGTGTTGCCAACTTAGCCTTTTTATGGCTAGATCTGGCCTTTTTGAGAACCCATCTAGCTATAAATTTTCCAAAAAGCTACAAGTAGCTTTCCTGGCCTTTTTTCTACGCTTCATTAGCCTTTTTCATTTTTTACTCATCTACCGGTACCTTTAAAATAATACATAATTTAATCTCACTACTGCAGCTATTGCACGTAATGATACAATCCTTTTGGTGAATTCCCGAATCTTTTGAATCTGGGAGTGTGGATTCCATCAAGTTGTTAGACTCTTTGGCACGTTTTAGAAAAAGGTCTGTGTATGTATTTCGTGCCTGTGGACAACATAACTCAAAAACGAAAAGTTGGTTAAAAATCAAAGTTGGTATTTAAGTTAAATGTCTTTTAAGGATGCGACACGAAGATTTTGAAGAAAATTGTTCCACCTTAAGCTACACTTTACATGGAAAATTTCGATTTTCTTGAAAATGGCTCTAACGATTTTGACGTCGGTCTGGGTGGTTCAGTTGGTTAAACGCTGGCCTACCGATCCCAAGGTTGTGGGTTCAAATCCGGCCCAGACCGATGGTTTTTAAGTGTGCTTAAAAACGACAGCTCCATGTAAGTAGATTTACTGGCATGTAAAACAACTCCTGAGGGACAAAATTCCGGTACACCGACGATGCAGATGTGATCCTAGCAATTGACAGCGTCGTTAAACATCAAAATAAAAAAAATTAACTGGTAAACCATTAGAGATATACCAAATCTTACTATGAAAAACTGTAGATCTTTCTAAAATACACAATTTATGTCTGAATAATTTTTTATAGAATGGATCATTTCGGAGGTATGCCTTGTTATTTGTATTTCTGTCAAATGGAACATCGTTATTCAATTTGTTATATTAACCCTGCAAAGAGAACGGAAGGTTTAAAAGATTTGACAATCGCTCAAAGCCTACTGTATTCTAATATTCTCTTTCCACCTACAAGGAAATAAGCAATAAGATAATTTGTACAAATGTTTATCTCAACTAACACGAAGAAGATATTGGAATAACAGTTTGTAAGAATGGTTAGTACAAGAGTAGAGAAAGTAATGTGACCTCAATACATCGGATTTTTCATGCGAAGTCCCAGATGAAACATTGAAGTTGTTGGTACAAATCCTGCATACATGCAAGAACCTAAGGGAAATCCCAGCTGCAGCAGTAGAAATGAGACAGAGGGGGATGGCGAAGACTACGTTTATTTTTGCTAGGTGATCCATGCGTATTTTTTTTAATAATGTAGTTTTCTAATGTTTATATAGGTATTAACATATAATCTAGCCTTTTCTAGCCTTTTTGGCAAGCCAGTTTAGCTTGTTTTATTGAATTATAGTTGGCAACACTACCCTATATCTTCTCACAATACTTTCTCAAAATGGGGACCTAAAACAAAGTTCACCAACGCACTACATTTTGTCCTGTGCAACTGAATGTTTGCCGCAGTTGGACTGTCACTAAACATAGATTTGCAAAGTTCACCAAGGTCGTCAATACTTAATAGTGATGAATGACACGCAACAAAAAGTGAGAGAGAAGCTTCGGCATTTCGTAACTTCTCAGAATCTCTACTTAAGCTAAGAAATTGGTCCAACCTTCTTGAAGAGCTAAATGCACTAGATGAAGCTAAATGCTTTTTAGTTTTAGCATGCTGCAAAAGATCACTACGTTTTGCGTTACAGATAGCTTTACAAAATTTGCATTTAACTTTATCTTTATCACTCGGCTCTTCTAAAAGCCAGTCCTTAAAAACGGGGTCACTAAGCCACTCCTTTCGAAAATGCTGTTGATATTTTGGAGGCATTTCACACGAATACGAAGTAGTTTGTAACAAAAAAAGTGTAGAATAACAGTTAACACAATGACTAAATATCATCAATCACAGAATCACTATACATGAACCGACCACATCCGTTTTCAATGCACTACTTACTTGCACTTGCAGCACACCGAGATGAGAGTGCGTAATTAAGGGGACGGGAACAACGCAACTGAAAAGTTTCTTTAGGTTAAGTTACTGTAAATAATTATATAATTTCTTGAACCAAACACAGGTCACCTGCATCTGTTATGCTACGAGGAGGAAAGAGGAACAAACAAATACCATCTGCAATAAGTCTGCATGGGACGCATGGGATAAACAGATACGTGTTTAAAATAACACACACATACACTCAAAGTTTATTGCCAGTATCAGCAGAAGTGAGAAGCATAATAAATAGCGAGTAGCCTAGCTAAAGTCCCGGAAACACCAATATCTGTACCACACGCAATTACTTTGAGGGAAGTAGGCTAGAGAAATCTCTCCGGCGTATGCTGAATAAGATGTTATTGTTTATTCGTTATATCAAGTCTCCGGTTTGAAGAGTATTTATTTTCCGTCCTCTTTATTATCCACCATAGTTTACGTTTTAATAGAGAGTTGTGTTACGATAACGGAAGCCAGCTCCCTCATCGCTCTTATCTCGTGCTTCTA